>SNVD02001842.1:0-15247 GCA_013180625.2 Boswellia sacra | reverse complement strand
TCCTATACTTGGGAGACAATCCTTTTTCGGATGTGTCAAGTTTTTGGCGCCGTTGCCGGGAAGGTAAAAATTGGCGTGCAAAATTGTAAGTATTCTCTTTTCTCATCTTAAATCTAAATTTGTTTGTGTGTTCATCTTTTCCTCTCTTTTCTTCTCTCTTCCTTGCATGAAAATTTGGTCACGAACATCTAGTGGTATACTTGTTAGAAAAACATCATCTTCCTTAGAAAACATGGCCGACAATCATGAGGAAATATTCACGGATGAAGGGGACAACCGTTCGCAACAAAATGATCAAAACCAACGAAAAACCCTCAAAGACTACATGAATCCGGTAAGGACTAGTGCACCATCTTGTGTAGTTTCTCCTCCAGATTCAATCCATTTCAATTTCAAACCAAGTTTTGTTCGACTTCTATCCACTTTTCATGGCCTTGACATGGAGAACCCATATTCGCACTTGAAACTCTTTGAAGAGGTATGTAGCTCCTACACTGACCCAATTGTAGCATAAACACCATTAGATTAAAGCTTTTTCCTTTTTCTTTAAAAGATAAAGCTAGAACATGGCTACAAAATTTGAGGTCGAATTCCATCAGTTCATGGGATGAGATGAAACAACAATTTTTGAAAAAAATTTTTCCTACCCATAGAACAAATTCTCTTAAAATACAAATTTCTGATTTCTCTCAAAAACAAGGGGAAACCCTTTACCAATGTTGGGATAGGTATAAGGAACTACTTAATACCTGTCCTCACCATGGTTTGAAACTTGGAGAATAGTTGCACACTTTTATGAAGGGTTAACACCTCAAGATAGGCAACTAGTAGAATTAATGTATAATGGAGAATTTAAAGAAAAAAACCCTGAGGAAGCACTTGACTTTCTAGATTCCTTGGCAGAAAAGGCACAAAATTGGGACACTCTGGACTTATGCTTGTACAGGCACTGCCCCAACCTCGACATCCAACAGCGGCATTGACAATCTTGGGGAAGACCATGACCTTCAACCAAGATTTTGCATCCCTACTAGAAAAGTTGAGGCTGTTAGAGATGGAGAAAGTTGGTCAATTGAAATCTATTCAGAAAATGTCTGTAACATTTGTGAGACAATGACCATTCTAAAAAAAAAACTGATGATTGCCCAACTTGCCTGCCTTTAGGGATGTCTCCATGAAGCAGCCAATGCTTGAACGCTTTCAAAAGGCCAAATCACAATCCATATTCACAAACCTACAATCCTGGTGGGAGAAATCATCCAAATTTTAGCTGGAAAAATGACAATCATGCACAATCTTCACAAGTCCCTTTTCAAGCACAGCAAAATTTTCAAAATTCTCATGATCATGCATATGCTCCTCCTCCTAGGAATGACCTTCAAGAAACATTGCATTCATTCATTACAAAGCAAGAGACTTTCAATAGCCAAACTGCTCAAACATTAGCAAATTTGTCATAAACTCTTGCAAAATTTGCATCTACATTTAGCATCCAAGAGAAGGGAAAATTTCCTTCTCAAACATTGCAAAACCCCAAAGATCAATCTAAGTCAAATGCAGGGAATTCAAATAACCATTATTTTGACCAAGCCAAGTCAGTCATGACCCTTCGCAATGGTAAGGTTGTTGAAAAACACATTCCTAATCCTTGTGAGAAAGAAGAAGAATCGATCTCTAAAGGACAGGAAGAGGCTGCCAACCCAACACCTAGTGAAGAGGAAACCAAATCCTCATCTGTGCCTCCATTTCCTCAAGCATTAGCCACACAAAAAAAGCCAACTCACAATTCTGAAATCTTTGAAATTTTCAAACAGGTAAAGGTCAACATTCCCTTGCTTGATGTGATCAAACAGGTCCCTTCTTATGCAAAGTTTTTGAAAGACTTGTGCACTGTGAAAAGAAAACTAAATGTGAAAAAGAAGGCCTTTCTAGCCGAGCAAGTAAGTGCTATTCTTCAAAATAATAATACAGTGAAATATAAGGATCCAGGTTGTCCTACATTTCATGTGTTATTGGAGACCATAAAATTGAACAAGCTTTACTTGATCTTGGTGCTAGTGTGAATTTGTTTCCATACTCGGTTTTTCAAAAACTCAATCTAGGTGAGTTAAAACCAACTTCTGTCACTCTTTTGCTTGCTGATAGATCAATTAAAGTACCAAGAGGAATAGTAGCTGTCTCTTATACACATCTAGATGTGTATAAGAGACAGGTCTTGGACACACAACCAGTAGAAGTAAGCAATTCAATTCCCGTTATTTTAGGGCGTCCATTTCTAGCTACCTCTAATGCTTTGATTAATTGTAGGAATGGAGTAATGAAGCTATCATTTGGGAACATGACATTAGAACTTAATGTTTTTAATATGTGCAAACAACCAAATGAAGAAGAAGATGAAGTTGATGAAGCCAATGTAATTGAATCTATTGTGGAAGATCACATCCAAAAAGTGAGTTCTTCTGACCCTTTGGAAACTTCTCTAGTGAATTCGTTAGAATCAAGTATGGAACTAGAACATGATCTTTCTAATATGTGTTCCTTACTGGATTGTGCACAGGTATTGGAAAAAGGCTCAAAATCAAGATTTGAAGAATTGGGACAAATGAATGAAAGCAAGGAAGAGGAAGCTCCTAAGTTAGAATTGAAGCCCTTACCTGAAGGACTGAAATATGCATATCTTGGGGAGAATCAGACATATCCGATGGTAATTTCTTCAGCCCTCACATGCGAGCAACAAGGTAAGTTGATAGAAGTGCTTAAAAGGCATAAAAATACAATTGGGTAGACTTTAAAAGATATAAAAGGCATTAACCCTTTAATTTGCACACATAGAATACATTTAGAGGAAAATGCCAAAACATATCAACAATCTCAAAGGAGATTAAATCCACACATGAAAGATGTCTTCGGGCTGAATTTCTCAAACTACTTGATGTGGAATATCTATCCTATTTCTGATAGTAAGTGTTACGCCCTACACAAGTAGTACCTAAAAAATCTGGCTATACAGGTAGTTAAATGAAAGGGTGAATTATTGCCAACTCGTGTCTCATCTAGTTGGAGGATGTGCATTGATTATAGAAAATTACATGCTGTCACTAGAAAAGACCATTTTCCTTTACCCTTCCTTGACCAAATTCTTGAAAGAGTAGCAGGAAACCCCTACTACTGCCTTCTTGATGGATACTCAGGCTACTATCAAATCCCCATTGCACTTGAAGACCAAGAAAAGACCACATGCACGTGCCCCTTTGGCACTTTTGCATTTAGGAGAATGCCTTTTGGACTTTGTAATGCTCCAGCTACTTTTCAAAGATGCATGCTAAGCATTTTTAGTGATATGGTCAAGCATTGTTTAGAAGTTTTCATGGATGATATAACTGTCTTTGGAAACTCTTTTGATAATTGTCTTGGAAACTTAGAAAAAGTCCTAAAAAGGTGTGTAGAAAAAGGTCTTATTTTGAATTGGGAAAATGTCATTATATGGTCACTTCGGAAATTGTCTTAGGTCATGTGGTGTCTTCTAAAGGAATTGAAGTGGACAAAGCAAAAGTGGAATTAATTTCCCATCTGCCTCCACCAAAAACAGTTTAAGAGGTTCGTTCATTTTTAGGGCATGCTGGATTTTATAGGAGGTTCATAAGAAATTTTAGTGCTATATCTAACCTTTTTGTAACCTTTTAATAAAAGATACTTCCTTTGAATGGACTCAAGAATGTCAAAATTCCTTTGATACATTAATTGGGCTTCTAACAGCTGCTCCAATTATGTAATCTCCTGATTGGTCCTTGCCTTTTGAATTGATGTGTGATGCAAGCGACTATGCAGTTGGTGCTGTCTTAGGACAAAGAAAAGAAGGTAAGCCTTATGTGATATACTATGCAAGTAGGCTTTAAATGATGCACAAATGAATTACGCAACAACTGAAAAAGAACTACTTCATTATTAAAAGTAGTAATTTTGCATTGGCCAAATTTTCGTTCTTATTTTAATGACTCCCCAACAATTGTTTACACTGACCATGCAGCTGTGAGATATTTAATGTCTAAACAGGATGCAAAACCTGTAGATTGATCGGTGGATCTATTGCTCCCAAGAAATTTAACATCAACATCCATAAAAGATAGAAGGGAGCTGAAAATGTCGTTGCTGATCATCTTTCAAGACTAACGACAGAGACATTAATTGAAACTTCACCTATCAATGATTCTTTTCCTGATGAATTTTTCTTTTCCGTTGCTACTGTACCTTGGTTTGCTAACATTGTAAATTTTCTTGCGACAGGGAAAATGCCACCTCATTGGAATGCTCAAGACAAAAGAAAATTTTTAACCGAGGTGAAAAATTTTTACTGGGATGACCAATATCTGTTCAAATATTGTCCAAACCAAATAATGAGAAGATGTATACCCGACAATGAGGTAAGTAGTGTCCTTAACTTTTGTCATTCTGAAGCATGTGGGGGATATTTTTCATCTAGAAAAACAGCTGCTAAGATCTTACAATGTGGATTTTATTGGCCCACCTTATTTAAAGATGCACATGCATTTGCAAAACCTTTGAAAATTGTCAAAAATTGGATCTATTTCAAAGACACATGATGCCGTTGAATCCCATTCTTGTTGTTGAAAACTTTGACTGTTGGAGTATTGATTTTATAGGACCCTTTCCACCGTCATTTGGTTTTGTGTACATCCTTGTTACAGTAGACTATGTTTCAAAATGGGTCGAGGCAATTCCATGTCGAAACAATGATCACAAAACAGTTGTCAAATTCTTGAAAGAGAATATCTTGAGTAGATTTGGAATTCCTCGAGCCATTATTAGTGATGGGGGTACGCATTTTTGTAATAAACCATTTGAAACCTTAATGAAGAAATATGGAATAACCCATAAAATTTCTACACCTTATCACCCACAAACAAGTGTACAAGTTGAATTAGCTAATAGGGAGATAAAACAGATCTTAGAAAAAACGGTTAACCCAAATCGTAAAGATTGGTCTTTAAGACTCAATGATGCACTTTGGGCTTACCGAACTGCTTTCAAAACATCATTAGGAATCTCCTTATAGATTAGTTTATGGAAAAACTTGTCACTTGCCTGTGGAAATTGAGCATAAAGCTTATTGGGCCTTAAAACATTTAACAACAAACTTGAATGATGCTTGCAAGTTACGAAAACTCCACTGAGTTGACTTGAAGAATCAGGAATGAGGCTTATGAAAATTCTAAAATCTACAAAGAAAAATGAAGGTTTTTCATGACAAATTTATTGTTAGAAAATCTTTTGAACCTTCACAAAAAGTTCTTTTGTATGATTCAAGATTGCACTTGTTTCCTGGTAAACTTCGGTCTCGTTGGACTGTGCCTTTCATTGTTAAAAATGTTTTCCCTCATGGAGCAGTTGAAATTGAGAACCCAAAGAATGGTAATGTGTTTAAAGTTAATGGACAACGGTTAAAACCATTCTTTGAAAATTTTGCCCAAAACGAAGAGTCCATTGCTTTAATCGATCCTTGTTAAGGATTGATTTTTCCCGGTCAAGTGGCGGATACGGTACTCCGTGACATTTAAAGTCGGTTTTTTAGTTCCCTAAAAACTGTTGCTCACTTTGCATCCATTTTCTTTTCTTCTCTATCATTTTCTTCACATGGATACCATTCTCTCAAAATTGCACAAACATTTTCCCTCTCTTCCTCAAAATGATTTGCTTAAAATTTATAAAGCTCGTGCAGAAAGACTAAGGTTGTTGATGCGTAAGGGTATTCCTGCTGATTTAAGATGGTTAATTGAAGCCAAGGTTCGATTCTCTTGTGATTTTTCAGATAATCTTGTTTCCCATATGCCAGGTTTGGGAAAAAGCTCTTATGCCAAAAAGCGAAGAGCGAAAAGGTTACAAGTTTGTCCCAGATGTGCAAGATGGACTTGTAACCAACGTTGCCACTCCTTGGGATATTTGTCTAACAATCGAGAGGATAAACTACAGTTCATCAAGAATGGATTGAGTAAGGAGTCTTTGGATGATATCCGAACGACTCTTGAGATGCATTCTTGTGGACTTGTGCAGCGTGAAATTTTTAATTTGTGGACACATTTCCGAGATGAGCAGGAATGCTATAGTCTTGGGAATCTGACTCAAAACGACCCTGTTTGCCAGTTTATAAGAAAACTGGATGGGAAGCATATTCCCAACTCATAGAAGGTGTTTAAGCCGTTTCTGGACGTAAAACCAGAGGAAGATGTGAGCCACAGTCACAACTACCTGTACATATGCATGCGTGCCATCATTTTTGAATTTTAATACCTCATAGCTGTCATTTTTTGAATTTGTATCTTTTGTTTGACTTATGGTGTCTTATTTCATCATCTTATGACCTTTTTTTTGCATTATTGTCAACTTTTTCAACAAACAATCGAGCTACCTAGATAGATATCATCATTAACATACCTTTTTGCACTCCATAAATACCACAATGTCTTGGTTCTCTTCTTCACACTAGTTAGAGAGTTCACAATAGACATGGGGGAACTTCAAACGTCGAATCCAAAGGATGATGTGTTTCTGTGGATCTCGACCAGGTAAAGTGAAGAGTTCGTAGAAGTAGCGAATTATCTTGGTAGGCTACTGGCTGAAAGAAAGATTCATGTGGTTTATGGGGAAGGTAGCCTCGGGTTAATGGGTTGTGTGTCAACAGCTGCACATGTAGGGGGTACTCAAGTTTTAGGAGTTATTCCTAAAGCTTTGGCTGTAGAAAGTATTGTTGGAAAAACAGTTGGGAAGGAGTTACAGGTCTCTTCTATGCATGAACGCATGGCACATATGCTCATCAATTCAGATGCCGTTATTGCTTTACCAGGTGGCTTTGGCACTCTTGAAGAAATTTTTCAAATTGCCTCTTGGGCCCAACTGAATCTCCATCAAAAACCCATAGGTTTGTTGAATGTCAAAAATTTCTTTGATCCTTGGATAAGTTTTGTTGATGCAGCTGTGGAACAGAATTTTATCCCTCATTCAGCGAGAAGATCTTATTTTCTGCCACTTCTGCTGGTGAGCTACTTGACAAATTACAGAAGTTGAGTATGACCTGACCCAGCTAGTACTCAATTTAATTGGTCAGGAGGGCAAAACAAAAAGTGCAAATGGATTTGAATCCCGTTTGTAATTTTTTTCTTGCTTTCCCTTGATTTTTATTTATTTTATTTTTATTTTTGCATGTATTTTATGAAGTCTTTCCAGGTCATCTCTCTTGAATAACAGAAGCTTCAGGTAATGTCTCCTATACTTTCTCTCTACATTAACCAGTGAGGACAATGTTTCATTTGGTTGGAGGGGAAGGATAGTAGACATAAGTGTGTCTTGAATTTTATTTTTCTTGCAAAAAAAAAAACGAGTTAGTAATTAGATTCAGAGTGCGGTATAAGGAGTTCAAATCCTCTTAAGACGCATTCTAGGTTAGGAATGGCAGAGTAAGGAGGACCAGTTTGAACTCTTGAAACCCATTCTAACCAATTTGTCATTTTATTTTAATTTTGTGAACTCATTTTAGCTAACTTGATATTATTTAGTCTTGATTTTTTGAATTTTATAACAAGGAGGTCTTATTCACTTCACTTTGAATTATTCAAATCTATGAACTCTCACAACCTTATCATTTAATAAAATAAAAAATTTGTGTGCTTATGTACTCATTAAGCAAGTATTCATGAACCTTTCTTCACACACACAAATATACCTTGATGCATGATTGTGGGTGGCAAAATGAAATGTTGTAATATTTGAGTTCTTTTATTTTGTTTAGGATAACAACACAAAAGAAGGGGAAAGTTAAAAAAAAAAAAGCAAAAAAAAAAGAAAGAAAAAAGAAGAAAAAAATAGCAATTGTGGATAAAGTTTGGTCTCGTAGCCTCCTTAATTCGAGCAATTAAGCCCGAGGGGTGTCTCAACACCTAATACCCTACGACCAACTGGTTTGGGAGCTATTGGCCCAAAGCTCGCTACATGGATTAAGGAGAAAGCTTAATGGATTGAACATTGCACTATCCACAAGTTTCTCAGCAAAAATAAAGCATCGGCAACCCGAGTCGTTAAGCTCGAAGGGGTGTCTTAACACCTAATGCCCTAAGGCCAACTGGTCTGGGAGTCATTAGCCTAAGGCTCGCTATATGGGTTAAAGATGCATTCCTTCAAAAAAAAAAAGAGAGAGAAAAAAATATATACATATATATAAAATAAATAAATGCCCCTTACCTAAGGTTGTTAGCCTTAACAAATATTAGAACTGATATGGCTTCTTTCTAATAAGCCCCATAGTCATGTGTTGACTGAGCACCAAAAGAAGGTTTATAGATATCTTGACCGATGGGTACATGAGTCAAAAAAAAAAAATAATAACAATAATTGGTTGAGAGTTTGTTTATTTGGATAAAATCAAGGAGAGTGCAATAAATGACCATCTTGGATGTAAAATTCTATAAATCACTTCTAAATAATAACGCTTTAATTGCTAGAGACTAGCAATAAGCTAGTTGGGGGGTGTGATGAACACTTAAATATGCATGTTTAATAAGAGTTTAGTTCATCATATTGCATTAATAGTGTCATTAAATTCTTCAACTTAAGCATATTTTGTAGCATTTGCATCTTTGGAATTAATTCCTCTTAATTTTGGTTTTGTTACAGGTTCGGTAAAATGGGCATAACTCTCTATTTATAGATCAGAATGGTGCAATTCCTAATGTTTTGGAAAGCTGATTTAATTGTCTACAAGATTGCATTTCACAAGCATCATCAAATTCGGGCTCTTAGTGGACCAAAATTGGGCTTGAAGTGAACCCATCTACAGTCTCGGCCCAGTCTGACCAGGTCTCAGTATTTGGACCGTATCTCTCAAAATACGTATCCAAATTGTGCAAATCAATATGTTCTAGAAATCTGAGAGAAATATCTACAACTTTCATGAATACATGTGATTAAAATTCTCAATATTTCAATATCAAAATTGATGGTCAAAGTCGGTGCCTAATGATCCCAATTGTCAAAGATATTTACAACTAATATTTGACAATTATGCCCTTGTAATTTGACAAGTTTGCCCCTGGATGTATCTCTAAATAGAGGTGCCTTGTGACCCATTAGGGCATCTTGGCCTTGGCTGGAACATTTTGGCTTTGGCTAGGATCTTGTATTGTGTTTTGTGTGTTTATGTTATAAATGAATTTCCTTTTTCTTACATTTTATTTTCTTTCTATTATAATGTTCTTCTAATTTCTCTTTTGCTAATGTGAAAGGGTGAAACCCTTGATATGAGAATAAGGATTCTCTAACCCTTAATATGTGCTTAATAATCTTAATCTTATAATGTTTATTTAATCTGATTTATATTTAATTTCTTAATCAATCTTGACACCACTCGTAAAGTGGAGGTCTTGATCCATTGTCGACAATCCTTGGCACATCAAATGCTTGATTCCTTTCTAGATGATGTATGGTTCTTCCTTACCGACACGAATCTAGTTAGGAACCTTGATTTGTTGTAGACATATTGTGATTGGCACATTGGATGCTTGAACCCATTTACAAGAAGTGGTATAAATATTGGTAATGAAACAAATATAATTCATATAACTAAAATGGGTTAATTATCCTTATTTGAAATATCAAGGGAGGATCCCCTAACCTTAGCCTTCATTGTTATTGTGTTAATTCCTCTTGTATTTTAATTATTCTATTGTTTATGAACTTTTTATTTTATTTACTATGGTAGGTTCTACCACCTTATGAAATTGTTCTTTAATTTACTGTGGTTGGTTATACCACCTATTTTCATGGATGGTTTTACCTCCTCTTACTTTTTGTTTTATATTTGAATGGTCGGTAATACCACCCACCATCTTACATATTTATTGATATTCTCTTGTTATTTCTTTGAATCATCCATATCACATTTGCTTATCTTATAATTTGTAACGCTTAAATTCCCTTCCTTGTGGATCGACCCCGGTCCTGTCTCTTATACACATCTAGATGTGTATAAGAGACAGCTCCTATACTTGGGAGGCAATCCTTTTTTGGATGTGTCAATGACATATGAAAATATGCAGAATGTATATATACACCCATAAAACTCTCAAATTTTGACACATGGGGACATACTTTCGGTGGGGGTTGCTCGATGCAGATTTATCGCCCCAAGATTTGAAAAAATGAGATATGCTTTCGGCGAGGTTGACAAAACCTACACACTTGTCTCCCACGTGAAGCATGGAAAATGGAGATACACTTTCGGCGGGGGTTGACAAAACCCCCACACTTGTTTCCCACGTGAAGCATTAAAAATGGAGATACACTTTCGGTGGAGGTTGACAAAACCTCCACACTTGTCTCCCACGTGTACTTATGCCATAGGTTAGTCATATGGTTTGTCAAAAAGAAAACTTGAAATTAAAACAATCAAAATCAACAAACAACAACAACACAAAAACACCATTGATAATTAGATCAAACGAAACAAGAAAAAAAAATTGACAACAACAACACACATTCAAATATACAAGTAGTTGTGATTGTGGCTCACATCTTCCTCTGGTTTTTACGTCCAGTAACGGCTGAAACGCCTTCTATGAGTCGGGGATTTGCTTCCCATCCAGTTTTCTTATAAACTGGCAAACAGGGTCGTTTTTAGTCAATTCCCTAGACTATAACACTGCAATTCATCACGAAATTGTGTCCATAGATTAAGCAATTCACTCTGAACAAGTCCGCAAGAATGTGACTCAAGAGTTAATAAAACATTATCCAGCGACTCATTACTCAAACCATTCTTAATAAACGAAAGTTTATCTTCTCTGTTCCTAGACACAAAACCTAATGAATGATAAGTCTGGTTACAATTCTATCTAGCACATTTATAACATACTTGTAAACTTTTCGCTCTTCGCCTCTTGGCGTAGTAGCTTTTTCCTAGACCAGGCATGTATTTTGCGAGATTAATGTCCGGCTCACCGGACAATCTCACCTTGGCTTCGATAAGCCATCGGATATCAGCAGGCACATTTAGGAGCATCAACGCCCAAAGTCTAGTCATCCGTACTTTATAAATTTTGGACACAGCATTTTGAGGAAATGAAGGAAAAGATTTACGAAGGTTCGACAAAAAGATATCGGCAGCCATTGAAAAAAGAAAGGAGGAGATATTACCGATAATACGATTGGGTTTGTTCTTCTCCCCGATATGCACGTTTCAAACCTTTGAACAATGGCTTCAACTCCCGTTTGAATGTTTCCTCAAGCTGTTGCACAACTAAACTCGAAGCACAGAATAATCAATTAACCACAGAAAAGAAGAAAATATAGACGACATAAAGAAATAAAACACAAGAGCAATGAAAGTCAAAAACAACAACAAAGCAATAAGGCAAATGGCAAAGAGAGATAACCTGATCATTTAATAGCCCATGGAGGAATTCCTCGAAACCAAAAATTGATTTGTTACTACCTTTATTTCTTTGTCTCTTTTTATTTCATGTTTAAAAACATTGTTGCCTCCAAATAAGCGCTTGGTTTAACGTCCTTAGCCTGACGTTACCTGCCTCACCTATCAAGATAAGTTGCCTCATAGAGTGGTACCTCCTCAATGTCCTACATCACTGAATTTTCATAGTAAGGCTTCAACCTGTGTTCATTCACCTTGAATATTTTATCTATTTTTAAGCTCTTGATTTCCACTACACCATGAGAAAAGACATCAGTAATAACAAAGGGTCCAACCCATCGAGAACATAATTGACCTGGAAATAACTTGAGACGAGAATGAAATAAAAGGACTTTCTGTCCTACTTCAAAATTCTTCTGGGAGATCATCTTATCATGAAATGCCTTAGTTTTCCTCCTTGTAAATTCTGGATTCTCATAGTACCCGGCTACATCATTTCTAAGTTCTCTTCTTCTAATTCTTGCAGTTGAAGCTTCCTTTGTTCTCCAGCAGCTCCATCTCCATGTTACAAAGCTTTACTGCCCGCACACATGCTTTATGTTCGAGCTCCACTGGAAAGGTTGCATGCTTACCATAGATAATCCTATACGAGACATACCAATAGGTGTCTTGTAAGCAGTTCGGTATGGCCCAAGTCATCATTCAATCGTAGGCTCCAATCTTTTCGATTCGATTCACTGGCCTTTCTCGAAATGGGATTTGACTCTCGATTTTTACACTTCAACTTGACCACTAGTTTGTGGATGATATGCAGTAGACACATTGTGAGTGATGTTGTATTTCTTGAGCAAGGCTTCAAATGATCTATTACAGAAGTGTGTCCCTCTATAGCTAATCATGGCTCTTGGTGTTCCAAATCTCGCAAAAATATTAGATTTCACAAAATCTACAACAACTTAGAATCATTAGTTCTCGTAGCTTTTGCTTCCACCCATTTAGAAACATAATCCACAGCAAGTATAATGTAAACATTACCAAAAGATGAAGGAAAAGGACCCATGAAATCAATACCCCACACATCAAAAATCTCGACAGTTAGTATAGGGGTTTGTGGCATTTGATTTTTGGCACTTAAATTACCTGTCCTTTGACAACGGTCACAAGCTTTGCAGAACAGATATGCATCTTTGAACAATGATGGCCAGTAGAATCCCCAATCAAGAACTTTAAGGGCTGTTCTTTTTGGTCCGAAATGACCTCCACATGCATAAGAATGACAGAAGGTTAAAATTGAATTAAATTCAGATTCAGAAATGCACCTTCTTATCACTTGGTCAGAACAATGCTTCCATAAGTGCGGATCATCCCATATGTAATACTTAGCAATGTTCTTGATCTTGTCTCTTTGAGCTCGAGTCAAGTCATGAGGTAGCTTCTTGGTAACTAAGTAGTTGACAATATCTGCATACCAAGGGGCTACTACATTTAGAGACAACAATTGTTCATCTGGAAAACTTTCTTGTAATGGCAATGCATTCTTATCATGGACAATGCGACTGAGATGGTCTGCAACTAAGTTTTCACTTCCCTTCTTATCTTTGATCTCCAAGTCAAATTCCTGTAACAGGAGTATCCACATGATAAGCCTTGGTTTTGCATCTTTCTTTGTGAGCAAGTACCTCAAAGCTGCATGATCAGAATAAACGGTTACTTTAGTACCAATCCAATAAGATCGAAACTTTTCTAAAGCAAAAATAACCGCTAGCAGCTCTTTCTCAGTGGTAGAATAATTAAGTTGAGCATCATTTAAAGTCCGAGATGCTTAGTAAATGGCATGTGGAATTTTGTCAATTCGTTGACCCAAAACGGCACCCACAGCATAGTCACTCGCATCGCACATGATCTCGAATGTATAATCCCAATTTGGAGACTGGATTATTGGAGTCGAAGTCAAGAGTTCCTTCAGTTTCCCGAATGCCTCTTTGCATTTCTCATCAAATTCAAAGGCCACATCATTCTGTAATAATCTGCATAGGGGCAATGCTATCTTTGAGAAATCTTTGATGAATCTACGATAAAAACCTGCATGACCAAGAAACGAACGAATATCCCGCACACTTGTGGGAGGTGGTAAGGAACATATAAGATCTATCTTGGATTTATCAACCTCTATACCCTTAGAAGAAATAACATGTCCCAAAACTATACCCTGATCTACCATAAAATGACATTTCTCCCAATTCAGAACAAGGTAGATTTTTTAACATGCTTTGAAGTATAAGTTAAGGTCTCCGTCAAGGCACTCTCCTATAACAAGAATCTACCACAAAACATAAAGTACTCCAATAAATACCTCAATGATGTTCTCAACATAATCAGAGAAAATACTTACCATACACCTTTGGAAAGTGGCAGGGGCATTGCAAAGACCGAATGGCATGCGTCGATAGGCAAATGTAACGAATGGGCATGTGAATGTAGTTTTCTCTTGATCCTCAGGGGCAATGACAATCTGATTATATCCTGAATAGCCATCAAGAAAAAAATAATGAGAATGACAGGCCTAACCTCTACAGCATTTGATCAATGAATGGCAAAGGAAAGTGCATCCTTGTCCAGTTGCCCTGAATGAGCTTCCGATAATTCCCAATACAAAACTCGCAGCCAAGTGCTTGGATACGAGTGGGGAAACTAGTCATTATTGTCAATTCTTAACCACCGGACACCAGATTTCCTCTCGGAATACCTTGGGACTACGGACTCACCACCACTTGCTGTCTGAAATGCGATAAATCACACCCACAACTCTAACAAATCCCGTCAAGATTTCTTTATTGAAAATTCCACATTGGAGGATTCAACCTCGCCCCCCTGTGCTCTCTAGTGGGCACTTGGATCCACTCTTCTAAAATATGCGGAGCAGACCATACGGATGGACTATACCTTTGACCCCTGTTCAACGATTGTCCACCCAATGGCTGTTTTGTGATCTCGAAGCACTCGCATGAGTTTCTCTTCTTGTAATGGTGTAAGGCCCTTGGCTATTATGACTGGCAAAGTATCCTTCTCACCCAAGAATACATACTTCAAATGTTCTGGAAGAGGCTTAAGATCCAAGGTAGGGGCTTTCATCACAGAAGGAAGAATTTTCTCATTAGATAAAGGCAATTCAATATACGAAACATCATACCTGTTTGTGGTGAAAGCTATAGTCTCATCCAAGCTTGCCACAGCTTTTTCCACTTTTTTAGACACTTGTATCAACTTTCTCGATTCTCTTGAATTTTCTGCCCCTATGTGCTCACTAATGGCTACTTCCAATGCATTTTTTTTGGAAAAGTTACTTAGTAATATAGATCCAAAAAATTATAATGTACAAAAATTCGAGGGGCATACCCCAAGAATTACAACTAAGACGTAAAGTCCAAGATCAAAAAAATAACAGCCACAAGCGGCAAAAAACAAAGCAAAGATCACAAATGGCCTAAACAACATAAAATAAAGGCTACAGGCGGTCTGAACAAAGCAAGATTTCCAATGACCATAATTGGCCTAATAATTAAAGGAAAACAAAAAAATGATCATAATGGTGCAAACATAAAGAAATAGAAAAAAATCAAGTATGATTAAGTAAAGCCTTAATCTACTTGTTCTTCTCCTTCTTACCTTTCTTTACTGGAGTACTCGGGGTGTTCAAATGAGTATGATCAATCCCATCAGGTTGATCCTCATCACTTAGCCTATTCAAAGGCTCAAAACGAGAGGGAGAAAACATAGGAAGTTGCCCTGTATTTATCCGTCCTGACGAAACAG
>SNVD02001840.1:0-15094 GCA_013180625.2 Boswellia sacra | reverse complement strand
TCAACCCATCTTCTCTCTTTGTTTGCTGCATGGCATATTTGGTCTATCAAACTTTCAAAAGTGACAACATCTATATTGTCATGACTGTGAAAAGATAAGGGGCTTATCACGAGAAGAAGGGCGGTTGCTGGCGACCTTCACTGCATCAAATGATAGAATTTCGGGAAGGGTGACTAGGCAGTGGGCATGCTGGTTTAAAAGGAATTAGAGTTGGACAAATAGGAGGGTTGACCAATTTTGATGATTATTTGTATCATAGCCCTCATTTGCAACCAAACAGAATAGTTTTTTTGCTTCCGAATTTCTTTGTTTGGTCGGGGAAATTGTGCCGCTTTGTAGCATTTTCATTTGCTGCCATGGATTCATGCCTTCTTTTTTTTAATTATTTCGATAATATTGCTCTTTATTAAATCATAATTTATTATTAAATAACAATTGTTAATAAATTATTAGTAAAGATACAAATAATTAGTATTCTCACTTATATTGGATTTTTTTTCACTATATTAAGTTGTAAAAACTAAAATATAATATTTTAAATTATATAATTTTTACACACACACACACACACACACTCTCTTAAGAAATTTTTTTAAGTTGGTGGGTGGTGTTCGTTTATATATTTTGAGTTTTTGTTTTCAAATTTTAGAAAGGATATGTGAGTGATTTAATTTTTTTTTTAATTTTAGAAAAATAAATGGATGATATTGGTTGTATTGCTCAATATGTGTTTGAAAAATATTTCTTAGAAATGGAAACAAAAACCACTATTAATATTTATGTTATTTTCTTTTCTTAGGGTGTAGTTTCTGAAATTTTTGCAAACTTACTTTTGTGAATTTTATGAAATGAGTAATAATTTAATTAAAGATGCCATTATTTTAATTTTTTTTAAAGTATATCAATTGGTGACTCTTACAATTATTTATTGTATGTAAAAACTCTTATTTTATAACTCATATATATTATACATACTGAGGAGTAAACATATTTCAAAATTGAGCAAGTATGCTTTTAGCAGTCATTCATCAAATTTTGTCATTCATAGTATCAAAACAACAACATGAGTCTACATTGCACAAGTTAATTATAACAAATAATTACGTTTTAATATACACAGGTGGAAATCTCGAAAGATGCTCGATGTTTTAATATATTTATTTTATAATCTTACTTATAATTGTTTTAACAAACTATTTTACTAAATTGAGTACTTCAAGAGATTATTCAGATATCATTTTATATTTAATTAAGGGATCATATTTTAAGAAAATAAAAGTGGATAGCGATAGATATATGAAGCAATTATGTGATTATTATTATTATTATTATTTGAAGTCAGAATTTTACTTATTCTCATACATTTTTACTTTTACGTATTTATACTTTTTGACTTAAGTTTGCTTTTTAGCTAATCATAACTGAACATTTTATAAGAAGTCAACATAAACCTAAATTCTATATATAGTTTAAGTGATTAGTCATCAAAATAGTATAAGATAATAGTATATGAGAATGAATCATTTTCTAACTAAGGCAATGATGTAGAATTAATTTCGGAAATAACTCTAACCACATAAACAACTGATGAACACTTAAATATGCATGTTTAATAAGAGTTTAGTTCATCATATTGCATTAATAGTGTCATTAAATTCCTCAACTTAAGCATATTTATAGCATTTGCATCTTTGGAATTAATTTCTCTTAATTTTGGTTTTGTTACAGGTTCGGTAAAATGGACATAACTCTCTATTTATAGATCAGAATGGTGCAATTCTTAATGTTTGGAAAGCTGATTTAATTGTCTACAAGATTGCATTTCACAAGAATCATCCAATTCGGGCTCTTAGTGGACCAAAATTGGGCTTGAAGTGAACCCATCTACAGTCTCAGCCCAGTCTGACCAGGCCTCAGTATTTGGACCGTATCTCTCAAAATACGTATCCAAATTGTGCAAATCAATATGTTCTAGAAAGCTGAGAGAAATATCTACAACTTTCATGAAGAATGTGATTAAAATTCACAACATTTCGATGTCAAAATTGATGGTCAAAGTCGGTGCCTAATGATCCCAATTGTCAAAGATATTTACAACTAATATTGACAATTATGCCCTTGTAATTTGACAAGTTTGCCCCTGGATGTATCTATAAATAGAGGTGCCTTGTGACCCATTGCGGCATCTTGGCCTTGGCTGAAACATTTTGGCTTTGGCTAGGATCTTGTATTGTGTTTTGTATGTTTATGTTATTAATGAATTTCCTTTTTCTTGCATTTTATTTTCTTTCTATTATAATGTTCTTCTAATTTCTCTTTTGCTAAGGTGAAAGGGTGAAAACCCTTGATATGAGAATAAGGATTCTCTAACCCTTAATATGTGCTTAATAATCTTAATCTTATAATGTTTTTTCAATATGATTTATATTTAATTTCTTAATCAATCTTGACACCACTCGTAAAGTGGAGGTCTTGATCCATTGTCGACAATCCTTGGCACATCAAATGCTGGATCCTTTCTAGATGATGTATAGTTCTTCCTTACCGACACGAATATAGTTAGGAACCTTGATTTGTTGTAGACATATGGTGATTGGCACATTGGATGCTTGAACCCATTTACAAGAAGTGGTATAAATATGGGTAATGAAACAAATATAATTCATATAACTAAAATGGGTTAATTATCCTTATTTGAAATATCAAGGGCGGATCCCCTAACCATAGCCTTCATTGTTATTGTGTTAATTCCTCTTGTGTTTTAATTATTCTATTGTTATGAACTTTTTATTTATTTACTATGGCAGGTTCTACCACCTTATGAAATTGTTCTTTAATTTACTATGGTTGGTTATACCACCTATTTTTATGGATGGTTTTACCTCCTCTTGCTTTTGTTTTATATTTGAATGGTCGGTAATACCAGCTACCATCTTACATATTTATTGATATTATCTTGTCATTTCTTTGAATTATTCACACCATATTTGCTTATCTTATAATTTGTAATAAAATTCCTTTCCTCGTGGATCGACCTCGGTCTCACTGGGATTATTACTTCGACACTCCTATACTTGGGAGACAATCCTATTTTCGGATGTGTCAAGTTTTTGGCGCCGTTGCCGGGGAAGGTAAAAATTGGCGTGCAAAATTGTAAGTATTCCCTTTTTCTCATCTTAGATCTAAATTTTTATTTTTTTTTTTTGTGTATTCATCTTTTGCTCTCTTTTCTTCTCTCTTTCTTGCATGAAAATTTGGTCACGAACATCTAGTGGTAAACTTGTTAGAAAAACATCATCTTCCTTAGAAAACATGGCCAACAATCATGAGGAAATATTCACGGATGAAGGGGACAACCGTTCGCAACAAAATGATCAAAACCAACGAAGAACCCTCAAAGACTACATGAATCCGGTAAGGACTAGTGCACCATCTTGTGTAGTTTCCCCTCCAGATTCAATCCATTTCAATTTCAAACCAAGTTTTGTTCGACTTCTGCCCACTTTTCATGGCCTTGACATGGAGAATCCATATTCGCACTTGAAACTCTTTGAAGAGGTATGTAGCTCCTACACTGACCCAAATTGTAGAATAAACACCATTAGATTAAAGCTTTTTCCTTTTTCTTTAAAAGATAAAGCTAGAACATGGCTACAAAATTTGAGGTCGAATTCTATCAGTTCATGGAATGAGATGAAACAACAATTTTTGAAAAAATTTTTTCCTACCCATAGAACAAATTCTCTTAAAAGACAAATTTCTGATTTCTCTCAAAAACAAGGGGAAACCCTTTACCAATGTTAGGATAGGTATAAAGAACTACTTAATACTTGTCCTCACCATGGGTTTGAAACTTGGAGAATAGTTGCACACTTCTATGAAGGGTTAACAACTCAAGATAGGCAACTAGTAGAATTAATGTGTAATGGAGAATTTAAAGAAAAAGACCCTGAGGAAGCACTTGACTTCCTAGATTCATTGGCAGAAAAGGCACAAAATTGGGACACTGCTGGCACCTATGAGGTACCAGGCAAGGCCCCACCTCGACATCCAACAGAGGCATTTACAACCTTAGGGAAGACCATGACCTTCAAGCCAAATATGCATCCCTAGCTAGAAAAGTCGAGGCTTTAGAGATGAAAAAGCTGGTCAATTTACATCTATCAAGGAAAATGCTGTAACATCTTGTGAGACAATGGACCATTTACTGATGATTGCCCAAATTTCGCCTTGCCTTTAGCGGAATGTCTCATGAAGACAAGCCAATGCCTTAAACACTTTCAAAAGGCCAAATCACAATCCATACTCACAAACCTACAATCCTGGTTGGAGAAATCATCCAAATTTAAGTTGGAAAAATGACAACCATCCACAATCTTCACAAGTCCCCTTTCAAACACGACAAAATTTCCAAAATTCTCATGATCATGCATATGCTCCTCCTCCTAGGAATGACTTTGAAGAAACATTGCATTCATTCATTACAAAGCAAGAGACTTTTAATAGTCAAACTGCTCAAAAACATTAGCAAATTTGTCAGAAACTCTTGCACAAAATAGCCGGCGACATTTAGCATCCAAAGAGAAGGGAAAATTTCCTCTCAAACATTGCAAAACCCCAAAGATCAATCCAACTCAAATGCAGGAAGTTCAAGGAACCATACCTTTGACCAAGCCAAGTCAGTCAATGACACTTAGCAATGGTAAGATTGTTGAAAAATACATGCATGACCCTTGTGAGAAAGAAGAAGAAAGATCTCTAAGGGCAGGAAGAGAGCTGCTTAAACCAACACCTAGCGAAGAGGAAACCATATCCTCATCTGTGCCTCCAGTTCCTCAAGCATTAGCCACACAAAAGAAGCAAACTCACAGTTCTGAAATCTTTGAAATTTTCAAACAGGTAAAGGTCAACATTCCCTTGCTTGATGTGATCAAACAGGTACCTTCTTATGCAAAATTTTTGAAGGACTTGTGCACTGTAAGAAGAAAACTAAATGTGAAAAAGAAGGCCTTTCTAGCCGAGCAAGTAAGTGCTATTCTTCAAAATAATAATACAGTGAAATATAAGGATCCAGGTTGTCCTACAATTTCATGTGTTATTGGAGAGCATAAAATTGAATAAGCTTTACTTGATCTTGGTGCTAGTGTTAATTTGCTTCCATATTCGGTTTTTCAGAAACTCAATCTAGGTGAGTTAAAACCGACTTCTGTAACTCTTTTGCTTGCTGATAGATCAATTAAAGTACCAAGAGGAGTAGTAGAAGATGTGTTAGTTCAAGTCGATAAATACAATTACCCAGTGGATTTTATTGTCTTGGACACACAACCAGTGGAAGTATGTAATTCAATTCCTGTCATTTTAGGACGTCCATTTCTAGCTACCTCTAATGCTTTGATTAATTGCAGGAATGAAGTCATGAAGCTATCTTTTGGGAACATGACATTGGAACTAAATGTTTTCAATATGTGCAAACAACCACATGAAGAAGAAGATGAAATTGAGGAGGCTAATATGATCGAATCTATTGTGGAAGATCACATCCAAAAAAGGAGTTCTTCTGACCCTTTGGAAACTTGTTTAGTAAATTCGTTAGAATCAAGTATGGAACTAGAACATGATCTTTCTAATATATGTTCTTTACTGGATTGTGCACAGGTGTTGGAAAAAGGCTCAAAATCAAGATTTGAAGAATTGGGGCAGATGAATGAAAGCAAGGAAGATGAAGCTCCCAAGCTAGAATTGAAGCCCTTACCTGAAGGACTGAAATATGCATATCTTGGGAAGAATCAGACATATCCGGTGGTAATTTCTTCATCCCTCACATGCGAGCAACAAGGTAAGTTGATAGAAGTGCTTAAAAGACATAAAAATGCAATTGGGTGGACTTTAAAAGATAAAAAAGGCATTAACCCTTTAATCTGCACACATAGAATACATTTATAGGAAAATGCCAAAACATCTCAACAACCTCAAAGGAGATTAAATCCACACATGAAAGAGGTCATTAGGGCTGAAGTTCTCAAACTACTTGATGTGGGAATTATCTAACCTATTTCTGATAGTAAGTGGGTAAGCCCTACACAAGTAGTACCTAAGAAATCTGGCATTACAGTAGTTAAAAATGAAAAGGGTAAATTATTGCCAACTCGTGTCTCATCTAGTTGGAGGATGTGCATTGATTATAGAAAATTAAATGCTGTCACTAGAAAAGACCATTTTCCCTTACCCTTTCTTGACCAAATTCTTGAAAGAGTAGCAGGAAACCCTTACTACTGCTTTCTTGATGGATACTCAGGCTACTATCAAATCCCCATTGCACTTGAAGACCAAGAAAAGACCACATTCACGTGCCCCTTTGGCACTTTCGCATTTAGGAGAATGCCTTTTGGACTTTGTAATGCTCCAGCTACTTTTCAAAGATGCATGCTAAGCATTTTTAGTGACATGGTCGAGCATTGTTTAGAAGTTTTCATGGATGATTTAACTGTCTTTGGAAACTCTTTTTGTAATGTCCTTTGAAAATTTAGAAAAAGCCTAAAAAGGTGTGTAGAAAAAGGTCCTTATTTTGAATTGGGAAAAATGTCATTTTATATGGTCACTTCAGGATTGTCTTAGGTCATGTGGTGTCTACAAGGAAATGAACGTGGGAATAAAGCAAAAGTAGAATTGATTTCCCATTTGCCTCCACCAAAAACAGTAAAAGAGATCTGCTCATTCTTAGGGCATGCTGGATTTATAGGAGGTTCATAAGAAATTTTAGTGCTATATCTAAACCTCTTTGTAACCTCTTAATAAAAGATACTTCATTTGAATGGACTCAAGAATGTCAAAATGCCTTCGATACATTAATTGGACTTTTAACAACTGCTCCAATTATGCAATCTCCTGATTGGTCCTTGCCTTTTGAATTGATGTGTGATGCAAGGGACTATGCCGTTGGTGCTGTCTTAGGACAAAGAAAAGAAGTAAGCCTTTTTAGTGATTACTAGCAAGTAGGACTTTAAATGATGCACAAATGAATTACACAACAACTAAAAAAGAACTACTTGCAGTAGTATTGGCATTGGACAAATTTCGATCTTATTTAATTGGTTCTCCAACGATTGTTTACACTGACCATGCAGCTGCGAGATTTTTAATGTCTAAACAGGATGCAAAACCTAGATTGATACGGTGGATCTTATTGCTCCAAGAATTCAACATCACACTAAAAGATAAGAAAGGAGCCGAAAATGTCGTTGCTGATCATCTTTCAAGACTAACGACAGAGACATTAATTGAAACTTCACCTATCAATGATTATTTTCCTGATGAATTTTTATTTTCCGTTGCTACTGTACCTTGGTTTGCTAATATTGTAAATTTTCTTGCGACAG
Organism: Boswellia sacra; assembly: GCA_013180625.2. NCBI lineage: Eukaryota > Viridiplantae > Streptophyta > Magnoliopsida > Sapindales > Burseraceae > Boswellia > Boswellia sacra. The sequence goes on along the minus strand of SNVD02001840.1, from coordinate 7,718 downwards.
GGAAAATGCCACCTCATTGGAAAGCTCAAGACAAAAGAAAGTTTTGACCGAGGTGAAAAATTTTTACTGGGATGATCCGTATCTTTTCAAATATTGTCCGGATCAAATAATAAGAAGATGCATACCCGACAATGAGGTAAGTAGTGTCATTAACTTTTGTCATTCTGAAGCATGTGGAGGACATTTTTCATCTAGAAAAACAGTTGCTAAGATCTTACAATGTGGATTTTATTGGCCCACCTTATTTAAAGATGCACATGCATTTTGCAAAACGTGTTAAAATTGTCAAAAATTGGGATCTATTTCAAAAAGAAAAATGATGCTTTGAATCCCATTCTTGTTGTTGAAATCTTTGACTGTTGGGGTATTGATTTTATGGGACCTTTTCCATCATCATTTGGTTTTGTGTACATTCTTGTTGCAGTAGACTATGTTTCAAATGGGTCGAGGCAATTCCGTGTCGAAACAATGACCACAAAATAGTTATCAAATTCTTGAAAGAGAATATCTTGTGTAGATTTGGAATTCCTCGAGCCATTATTAGTGATGGGGGTACACATTTTTGTAACAAACCATTTGAACTTTAAGGAAGAAATATGGAATAACCCATAAATTTTCTACACCTTATCACCCACAAACAAGTGGACAAGTTGAATTAGCTAATAGGGAGATAAAACAGATCTTAGAAAAACGGTTAACCCAAATCGAAAGATTGGTCTTTAAGACTTAGTGAGGCACTCTTTGGGCTTACCGAACTGCCTTTTTAAACATCATTGGGAATGTCTCCTATAGACTAGTTATGGAAAACCTTTGTCAATTACTGGGGAAATTGAGCATAAAGCTATGGGCCATTTAAAACATTCAACACCAAATTTGAATGATGCTTGCAAGTACGTAAACTCCAACTGAGTGAACTTGAAGAAATCAGGAATGAGGCTTATGAAAATTCTAAAATCTACAACGAAAAAATGAAGGTTTTTCATGACAAATCCATTGTTAGAAAATCTTTTGAACCTTCACAAAAAGTTCTTTTGTATGATTCAAGATTGCATTTGTTTCCTGGTAAACTTCGGTCTCGTTGGACTGGGCCTTTTATTGTTAAAAATGTTTTCCCTCATGGAGCAGTTGAAATTGAGAACTCAAAGAATGGTAATGTGTTTAAAGTTAATGGACAGCGGTTAAAACCATTCTTTGAAAATTTTGCCCAAAACGAAGAGTCCATTGCTTTAATCGATCCTTTTTAAGGATTGATTTTTCCCGGTCAAGTGGCGGATACGGTACTCCGTGACATTTAAAGTCGGTTTTTCAGTTCCCTAAAAACTGTTGCTCACCTTGCATCCATTTTCTTCTCTTCTCTCTCATTTTCTTCACATGGATACCATTCTCTCAAAATTGCACAAACATTTTCCCTCTCTTCCTCAAAATGATTTGCTTAAAATTTATAAAGCTCGTGCAGAAAGACTAAGGTTGTTGATGCGTAAAGGTATTCCTGCTGATTTAAGATGGTTAATTGAAGCCAAGGTTCGATTTTCCTATGAAATTTCAGATAATCTTGTGTCTCACATGCCAGGTATGGGAAAAAGCTCTTACGCCAAAAAGCGAAGAGCAAAAAGGTTACAAGTTTGTACTAGATGTGCAAGATGGACTTGTAACCAGCGTTGCCGCTCCTTGGGATATTTGTCTAACAATCGAGAGGATAAACTACAGTTCATCAAGAATGGACTGAGTAAGGAGTCTTTGGATGATATCCGAACGACTCTTGAGACGCATTCTTGTGGACTTGTGCAGCGTGAAATTTTTAATTTGTGGACACAATTCCGAGATGAGCAGGAACGCTATAGTCTTGGGAATCTGACTCAAAACGACCCTGTTTGCCAGTTTATAAGAAAACTGGATGGGAAGCATATCCCCAACTCATAGAAGGTGTTTAAGCGTTTCTGGACGTAAAACCAGAGGAAGATGTGAGCCACAGTCACAACTACCTGTACATATGCATGCGTGCCATCATTTTTGAATTTTAATACCTCATTGCTGTCATTTTTGAATTTGTATCTTTTGTTTGACTTATGGTGTCTTATTTCATCATCTTTTGACCTTTTTTGCATTATTGTCAACTTTTTCAACAAACAATCGAGCTACCTAGATAGATATCATCATTAACATACCTTTTTGCACTCCATAAATACCACATGTCTTGGTCTCTTCTTCACACATAGTTAGAGAGTCACATAGACATAGAGGGAACTTCAAAACGTCGAATCCAAAGGATATGTGTATTCTGTGGATCTCGACCAGGTAAAAGTGAAGAGTTCGTAGAAGTAGCGAATTATCTTGGTAGGCTACTGGCTGAAAGAAAGATTCATGTGGTTTATGGGGGAGGTAGCCTCGGGTTAATGGGTTGTGTGTCAACAGCTGCACATGTAGGGGTACTCAAGTTTTAGAAGTTATTCCTAAAGCTTTGGCTGTAGAAAGTATTGTTGGAAAAACGGTTGGGAAGGAGTTACAGGTCTCCTCTATGCATGAACGCATGGCACATATGCTCATCAATTCAGATGCCTTTATTGCTTTACCAGGTGGCTTTGGCACTCTTGAAGAAATTTTTCAAATTGCCTCTTGGGCCCAACTGAATCTCCATCAAAAACCCATAGGTTTGTTGAATGTCAAAAATTTCTTTGATCCTTTGATAAGTTTTGTTGATGCAGTGGAACAGAATTTTATCCATCATTCAGCGAGAAAGATCCTTGTTTCTGCCACTTCTGCTGGTGAGTTACTTGACAAATTACAAGAAGTTGAGTATGAACCTGACCCAGCTAGTACTCAAATTAATTGGCAGGAGGGCAAAACAAAAAGTGCAAATTGGATTTGAATCTCCGTTTGTAATTTTTTATTGTCCCTTCTTTATTAATTTTATTTTTTCATTTCTTTTTTTTATTTTTTTGAGTCTATCAGGTCTATCATCTCTTGAATAACAGAAGCTTCAGGTAATGTCTCCTATACTTTATCTCTATACATGAAACATCGAGGACAAGTTTTCATTTGGTTGGGGGGGAAGGATTAGTAGACATAAGGGTGCTTGAAATTTCCTTTTTCTTAAAGAAAAAAAAAGAAACAAGCGAGTATAATAGATGTCGAAGTGTACACACGGTTGTTTTTGTTACTAATTGAAAGGAGTTCAAATCCTCTTGAGACGCATTTTGGGTCAGGAATGGCAGAGTAGGGAGGACCAGTTTGAACTCTTGAAACCCATTCTAACCAATTGTCATTTTATTCTTGCATTTTTTAAGACTTATTTGATATTATTTAGTCTTGATTTTTGAATTTTATAACAAGGAGGTCTTATTCATTTCACTTTAAATCATTCAAATCTATGAACTCTCACAACCTTATCATTTAATAAATTGTGTGGTTATGTGCTCATTAAGCAAGTATCTATGAATCTTTCTTCACACACACACATACCTTGATGTATGATTGTGGGTGGCGAAATGAAATATTGCAATATTTAAGTTCTTTTGTTTTGTTTAGGAAAACAACAAAAGGAAGGGGAAAGTTTAAAAAAAAATGAAATGAAAAAATGAAAAAAATGAAAAATGAAAGGAAAAAAAAGAAAAAAAAGAAAAAAGAGAGAAAGCAATGGTGGATAAGTTTGGTCTTGTAGCCTCCTTAATTCGAGCAATAAAGCCCGAGGGGTGCCTCAACACCTAATACCCTAAGACCAACTGGTTTGGGAGCTATTGGCCCAAAGCTCGCTACATGGATTAAGGAGAAAGCTTAATGGGATTGAGCATTGCACTATCCACAAGTTTCTAAGCAAAAATAAGGCATCGGCAACCCGAGTCGTTAAGCTCGTAAGGGTGTCTTAACACCTAATGCCCTAAGGCCAACTGGTCTGGGAGTCATTAGCCTAAGGCTCGCTACATGGGTTAAAGATGCATTCTTTCAAAAAAAAAAAAAGAGAAAAAAAAAAGAAAGAAAAAAATGTATAAAATGAATGAATATCCCCTACCTAAGGTTGTTAGCCTTAACAAATACTAGAACCGATATGGCTTATTTCTAATAAGCCCCATAGTCATGTGTCAACTGAGCACAAAAGAAGGTTTGTGGATATCTTGATTGAAGGGTACATGAGTCATATAAAAAAAAAATCAGTTGAGAGTTTGTTTATTTGGATAAAATCAAGGAGAGTGAAATAATGACAACCTTGGATGTAAAATTCTATAAATCACTTCTAAATAATAACGCTTTAATTGCTAGGGACTATCAATAAGCTAGTGGGGGGGTGTGATGAACACTTAAATATGCATGTTTAATAAGAGTTTAGTTCATCATATTGCATTAATGGTGTCATTAAATTCCTCAACTTAAGCATATTTGTAGCATTTGCATCTTCAGAATTAATTTCTCTTAATTTTAGTTTTGTTACAGGTTCGGTAAAATGGGCATAACTCTCTATTTATAGATCAGAATGGTGCAATTCTTAATTTTTTGGAAAGCTGATTTAATTTTCTACAAGATTGCATTTCACAAGAATCATCAAATTCGGGCTCTAGTGGACCAAAATTGGGCTTGAAGTGAACCCATCTACAGTCTCGGCCCAGTCTGACCAGGCCTCAGTATTTGGACCGTATCTCTCAAAATACGCATCCAAATTGTGCAAATCAATATGTTCTAGAAAGCTGAGAGAAATATCTACAACTTTCATGAAGACATGTGATTAAAATTCTCAACATTTCAATGTCAAAATTGATGGTCAACTTCGGTGCCTAATGATCCCAATTGTCAAAGATATTTACAACTAATATTTGACAATTATGCCCGTGTAATTTGACAAGTTTGCCCCTGGATGTATCTATAAATAGAGGTGCCTTGTGACCCATTAGGGCATCTTGGCCTTGGCTGGAACATGTTGGCTTTGGCTAGGATCTTGTATTGTGTTTTGTGTGTTTATGTTATTAATGAATTTCCTTTTTCTTGCATTTTATTTTCTTTCTATTATAATGTTCTTCTAATTTCTCTTTTGCTAAGGTGAAAGGGTGAAACCCTTGATATGAGAATAAGGAGTCTCTAACCCTTTGATATGTGCTTAATTGTCATAATATTGTGTTGTTTATTTTATATGATCTATATTTATTTTCTTAATCAATCTTGACACCACTTGTAAAGTGGAGGTCTTGATCCATTGTCGACAATCCTTGGCACATCAAATGCTTGGATCCTTTCTAGATGATGTATGGTTCCTCCTTACCGACACGAATCTAGTTAGGAACCTTGATTTGTTGTAGACATATGGTGATTGGCACATTGGATGCTTGAACCCATTTACAAGAAGTGGTATAAATATTGGTAATGAAAAAAATATAATTCATATAACTAAAATGGGTTAATTATCCTTATTTGAAATATCAAGGGCGGATCCCCTAACCTTAGCCTGCATTGTTATTGGTAACTAATCTTGACTGTCATTAGTCACACTTATGAAAATGGTCATCTTCAATTGAACTAGGATGGTGACTCCACTATTCCATGGAGGATGGTTATTGTTACACCCCCTTGCTTTTTATTCCACTTTGATCATGGAGTCACAGTTCACGGTATCACTTATCACTCACTCCCAACTCATATAATAGTGAATAATTGAGAGTGGTCTCTCTTTGAATATATCCATTACCATATCGCTTAGCTAAATTGTAGCGCTTACATCCACTTTCCTCGTGGATCAGACCCCGGTCTCCACCGGGTGCTTTATTACTTCGACAATCCTATACTTGGGAGACAACCTTTTGAGGAGCGTGTCAAAGTCCATCTTGCACATCTGTCACAAACTTGTAACCTTTTCGCTCTTCGCTTTTGGCGTAAGAGCTTTTTCCCAAACTTGGCATGTGAGAAACAAGATTATCTGAAAACTCACAAGAAAATCGAACCTTGGCTTCAATTAACCATCTTAAATCAACAGGAATGCCCTTGTGCATCAACATCCTTAATCATTCTGTGCGAGCTTTGCAAATTTTAAGCAAATCATTTTGAGGAAGAGAGGGAAAATATTTGTGTAGATTTAAGAGAATGGTATCCATGTGAAAAAAATGAGAGAGAAGAAAAGAAAATGAATACAAGGTGAGCAACAGTTTTTAAGGAACTGAAAAACCGACTTTAAAAGCCATGGAGTACCGTATCCGCCAGTTGACTGGGAAAAATCAATCCTTAAAAAGGATCGATTAAAGCAATGGACTCTTCATTTTGGTCAAAATTTTCAAAGAATGGTTATAACCGTTGTCCATTAACTTTGAACACATTACTATTCTTTGGGTTCTTAATTTCAACTGCTCCATGAGGGAAAACATTTTTAACAATGAAAGGCCCAGTTCAACGAGACCGAAGTTTACTAGGAAACAAGTGTAATCTTGAATCATACAAAAGAACTTTTTGTGAAGGTTCAAAAGATTTTCTAACAATGAATTTGTCATGAAAAAGCTTCATTTTTTCTTTGTAGATTTTAGAATTTTCATTAGCCTCATTCCTCATTTCTTCAAGTTCACTCAGTTAGAGTTTACGTAACTTGCAAGCATCATCCAAATTTGTGTTAAATATTTTGATGGCCTAATAAGCTTTATGCTCAATTTCTACAGGCAAGTGACAAGGTTTTCCATAAACTAATCTATAAGGAGACATTCCTAATGATGTTTTGAAAGCAGCACGGTAAGCCCAAAGTGCATCATTAAGTCTTAAAGACCAATCTTTACAGTTTGGGTTAACCCTTTTTTCTAAGATCTGTTTTATCTCCCTATTAGCTAATTCAACTTGTCCACTTTTTTGCGGGTGATAAGGTGTAGAATTTTTATGGGTTATTCCATATTTCTTCATTAAAGTTTCAAATAGTTTGTTACAAAAATGTGTACCCCCATCACTAATAATGGCTCGAGGAATTCCAAATCTACACAAGATATTCTCTTTCAAGAATTTGATAACTGTTTTGTGATCATTGTTTCGACATGGAATTACCTCGACCCATTTTGAAACGTAGTCTACTGTAACAAAAATGTACACAAAACCAAATGAAGGTGGAAAAGGTCCCATAAAATCAATACCCCAACAGTCAAAGATTTCAACAACAAGAATGGGATCCAAAGGCAACATGTTTTGTTTTGAAATAGATCCCAATTTTTGACAATTTTCACAAGTTTTACAAAATGCATGTGCATCTTTAAATAAGGTGGGCCAATAAAATCCACACTGTAAGATTTTAGCAGCTGTTTTTTTTAGATGAAAAATGTCCTCCACATGCTTTAGAATGACAAAAATTAATGACACTACTTACCTTATTGTCGGGTATACATCTTCTAATTATTTGATCCGGACAATATTTGAATAAATATGGGTCATCCTAATAAAAATTTTTCACCTCGGTCAAAAACTTCTTTTTGTCTTGAGCATTCCAATGAGGTGGCATTTCTCCTGTTGCAAGGAAATTTACAATGTTAACAAACCAAGGTACAGCAGCAACGGAGAATAAAAATTCATCAAGAAAAGAGTCATTGATAGGTGAAGTTTCAATTAATGTATCTGTCGTTAGTCTTGAAAGATAATTTGCAACGACATTTTTGGCTCCTTTCTTATCCTTTATTGTGATGCTTAATTCTTGAAGCAATAAGATCTACCATATCAATATAGGTTTTGCATCTTGTTTAGACATTAAATATCTCACAGCTGCATGGTCAGTGTAA
>SNVD02001839.1:0-154695 GCA_013180625.2 Boswellia sacra | reverse complement strand
GTTGGAATTTTTGTGGCCTACTCCAACCATAGTAAAGCATATAGAGTTTTTAATAAAAAGACTCTTACTATTGAAGAATCTATGCATGTTGAATTTGATGAAACTAATGTGATTTCTTCAAAGAATTTAGATGATGATATTGTTGAAGTAGAAAGGCAAATCAAGGAATCAAGCTTGATGAAAAGAGTCAAGATGATTTACAACTTCAACAAGAAAAGCTTGAGAAAGTAAATGATTCTTCCCAAGAATTACCAAAGGAATTGATGTATGCAAAAGCTCACCCTAAAGATCTTATTATTGGTGAACCATCACAAGGTATGAGAACTAGATCTTCTTTTAGAAACTTTTGTAATCATTTTGCATTTGTCTCTCAATTTGAACCAAAAACTTTTAAAGAAGCCAAAAATGACGAAAGTTGGATTTTGGCTATGCAAGAAGAATTGAACCAATTTGAAAGAATCAAGTTTGGGAATTAGTCCCTAGACCCAAAAATCATTCTATTATAGGCACTAAATGGATTTTTAGAAATAAAGTAGATGAAAATGGCACCATTATTAGAAACAAAGCTAGACTTGTTGCTCAGGGATACAATCAAGAAGAAGGTATTGATTATGAGGAAACTTTTGCACCGGTTGCTAGATTAGAATCCATTAGAATGTTGTGTGCATTTGCATGTTATAAAAATTTTACATTATACCAAATGGATGTCAAAAGTGCATTTTTAAATGGTTACATATGGAGGAAGTATATGTAGAGTAACCTCTTGGTTTTCAAAATCATGATTTTCCAAACCATGTTTTCAAACTCAAAAAGGCACTTTATGGCTTGAAACAAGCACCAAGAGCATGGTATGATAGATTGAGCAAATTTCTCATTGATAATGGTTTCGAAATGAAAAAAGTTGATACTACTCTTTTTGTTAAAACAAAAAATGATGATTTATTAATTGTTCAAATCTATGTTGATGATATTTATTTGGTGCTACTAATGTTCTATGTGTGAGGAATTTTCCAAGTGCATGCAACAAGAATTTGAAATGAGCTTAATGGGAGAATTAAATTTCTTCCTTGGACTTCAAATCAAGCAATCAATAGATGAGATCTTCATTTATCAAGCTAAATACACAAGAGATCTTCTCAAGAAGTTTGGCATGGATAATTCAAGGACATATAACACACCTATGGGTACATTAACCAAGCTTGACAAAGATGAGAAAGGAAAAGATGTTGAGGTAACAAAATATCGAGGTATGATTGGCTCTCTTTTGTATTTAACTGCTAGTAGACCCGATATTATGTTTAGTGTGTGTATGTGTGCTAGATTTCAATCTTGTCCAAAGGAATCTCACCTTAAGGCTGTCAAAGAGGATATTTAGATATCTTCTTGGAACCATAAATCTAGGTCTTTGGTATCCTAAGTGTGATAATTTTGATCTAATTAGTTATTCCGATGCGGACTTTGCTGGAAGTCTTCTTGATAGAAAGAGCACTAGTGGCTCTTGCCATTTTCTAGGACATGCATTAGTATCATGGTTTAGTAGAAAACAAAATTCTGTTGCATTATCAACCGCGGAAGCCGAGTATATTGCAGTAGGAAGTTGTTGTGCACAAGCTCTTTGGATGAAACAAATTTTAAAAGATTATGGTGTGGTATTTGATCACATTCCCATCAAATGTGACAATACAAGTGCCATTAACATTTCAAAAAATCCCATACAACACTCTAGGACTAAGCATATAGAGATTAGACATCATTTTATTAGAGATCATGTGCAAAAAGGTAATATTTCTTTAGAATTTGTTCCCACCGAAAAACAATTAGCTGATATATTTACTAAACCCCTTAGTCAAGATAGATTTTGCATAATTAGAAGAGAATTAGGCATGTTGGATATATCTTAATTTTTCTTTTATTTGATAATCTTTGAATGGTAACATATGTTAAGGGGGAGAATATATTTAGGGGGAGTAATTAATTTGATTACATCTTTTTGATGATAACAAAAGGGGGAGAAATGGTTGGATTGCTTGTATTTATAACAATTGCTCTCTTTTTGTTTATTCTTGATTTCATTTTCATTCTTGATTTTAGATATTATTTTAAAGCAATCAATGGTTTGTCATCATCAAAAAGGGGGAGATTGTTAGCCCTAAGGCTACATGATAATTTTGATGATAACAATACACATTGATTAATTGAGATTTACTAACATGTTTATTTATGTGCAAGAGTAAGATCATTGAAATAATTATAAAATCAAGAAGGGGTTTATTAAAATGAAGTGTTGAAGCTTAGGAGAAGACTACATGTTAAAGGCATCAAAGTTTAAGTACAAGGTTTGATTCAAGGAATGTGATATATGAGCAATGTTCTATCAATTGATCATATATTTCTCTACAAATGTCCAAATAATGTGATTCTTGAGCCTTTGGAAAGCTTACTCAATTTATAACATTTCATATGTTTTAAAGAAATTCAAATTTCAAGTGTAAGGTTGTCCAAATCATCATGCAAAGTGAAAGACAAATGGAAGCAGCTGACATGAGCATCGAATACTCTTTTGGATATATCTTGAGCTAGAAAAATCAAAATGACTTGATTCTTGCGGCATTAGAAAGATGACTTAATGGGGCACATTTCATATGTTTTGAAGAAATTCAAATTTCAAATGGAAGACCGACATAATTGACATGCAATTCGATGGACTGACACAGAGAAGAAAAATCAACTCACATAAGCATCGAATGGTGTTTTGGCCATATCTTAAGATAGAGATATCCAATTGCTTTTATTCCTAATGTTTTGGAAATCTTATTCAAATATGAAGATCTTTTATGTTTTGAAGAAATTCAAATTTCAAATGAAAGGCTGACAGAATTATCATTCAAGTCAGTGGACAGACACATGGAAGAAAAATCAAGTCACTTGAGCACCGAATGGTGTTTTGGCCATATCTTGAGATACAGATATCCAAATAACTTGGTTCTTGATGCGTTGGAAAGCTCATTCAAATGTGCAGATCTTTTATGTTTTACAGATTTTCAAATTTCAAACGGAACATTGACAAAAATGGCAGACAATATTACGGTTTTTATGGTGGGCAGAAAATTTGGAGATGGTGTCTTCACTTGATTAAGTTCATCTCATTTGCCTATAAAAGGAGCCATTCTCCCATGCATTCAACAAGTGCAAGAGAAGCATTTTATCAAGCAAAAAAAGCCAAGAGAAATATCAAGTTTATAGAGCTTTTATATTCTTTATCTACTCTTTGAAGAGAGTTGTACTTTTGTTGTAAAAACTTTTCTTTGTTCTTATATTGTGTGAGAGTGAGATCTTCTTGTAAAGGATAAAAGATATCCTTGAGAGAACTCTTTCCTTGGTGAGGTTGTTCATCAAGAAGAACTCTTGGTGTGGTGTTATCAAGGTTGAAGGAAAAAGTCTTGGTGAAGTTGTTCATCAAGCAAGTTGTAAAGAATTCTACAACTTAGTGGAAAGCCTAGCTTGTGGAGCTAGGAGCCCGTGGACGTAGGCAAGGTTTGCCGAACCACGTAAATTGAGTTTGCACTCTCTCTATCCCTATACTCTTTACATTTACTTGCACTTGAGATTATTTATTATTGCTATTCTCTTGATTGCATCTTAGATAACTTCTATTTTCATCTTCTTCACTTCTATTCTCAAAAGAAAAAGTGAAATAATTTTTATCTTTCAAGAAAAGTTTTATAAATTCGTTTTGATAAATAAAACCCAATTCACCCCCCCTCTTGGGTTGTCATACCTGGGTCAACAATAACGCCAAAGGAAGGGTAATCGGACATGGTGATATTCGTAACCCTTCTTCACCTATTATTGAAGATGTTTTACATGTTAGTGGTTTGAAACATGATTTGATTAGCATTAGTCAATTGTATGATAAGGGATATTTTGTTACTTTTGAGCCTAATAGATGTGTGATTAAGGATGTTAGTAACAATAAGACATTATTTATTGGTAATAGATGTGGTTATATTTATACAATTGATATTGATGTTAATGATTATGTAGAAAAGTGTTTCGTTGTTAGTCATGATGCTTGGTTATGGCATAGAAGATTAGGTCATGCTAGCATGGACACAACTTCAAAAATTTCTAAAAATGATTTAGTTGATGGTCTTCCAAAAATAAAATTTGAAAAAAATAAGAGTTGTGATGCTTGTCAATTTGGAAAACAAGTGAGAACTTCTTTTAAGCAAAAGAAATTTATCTCAATAAATAAACCTCTACAATTACTTCATTTGGATTTATTTAGACCATTAAGAACTCAAAGCCTTGGTGAAAAGTATTATGTTTTTGTTATTGTGGATGATTTTTCAAGATTCACTTAGGTGTTATTCTTGAAAACTAAAAATGAGGCTACACAAGCTTTTTTAAAATTTGCAAAAAGAGTCCAAAATCAAAAAGGGCATTCTATTATGTCCATTAGGAGTGATCGTGGTGGTAAAGTAGACAATGTTACATTTAAAAATCTTCATGATAAAAATAGTTTTGAACATAATTTTTTCGCATCTAGAACTCCACAACAAAATGGTGTTGTTGAGAGAAAAAATAAGACTATCCAAGAAATGGCCAAGACCATGTTACTTGAAAATAATTTGCCAAAATATTTTTGTGCCAAAGCCGTTAATACCGCATGTTTTATAATCAATAAAGTCCATACTAGAGCTTTAATAAATAAAAATCCTTATGAACTTTAGAAAGGAAGAAAACCCAACATTGGATTTCTTAAAGTTTTTGGATGTAAATGTTTTATTTTAAACACCAAGGATAACCTTGGAAAATTTGATGCAAAAGTCGATGTTGGAATTTTTGTTAGCTACTCCAACCATAGTAAAGCATTTAGAGTTTTTAACAAAAAGACTCTTACTATTGAAGAATCTATGCATATTGAATTTGATTAAACTAATGTGATTTCTTCAAAGAATTTAGATGATGATATTGTTGAGGTTGAAAGGCAAATCAAGGAATAAAAGCTTGATGATAAGAGCCAAGATGAATTACAACTTTAACAAGAAAAGCTTGAGGAAGTAAATGATTCTTCCCAAGAATTACAAAAGGAATGGAGGTACGCAAAAACTCACCCTAAAGATCTTCTTTTAGGAACTTTTGTAATCATTTTGCATTTATCTCTAAATTTAACCAAAATCTTTTAAAGAAGCCGAAAATGAAGAAAATTGGATTTTGGCTATGCAAGAAGAATTTAACCAATTTGAGAGAAATCAAGTTTGGAAATTAGTCCCTAGACCCAAAAATCATTCTATTATAGGCACTAAATGGATTTTTAGAAATAAAGTAGATGAAAATGGCACCATTATTAGAAACAAAGCTAGAATTGTTGCTCAATGATACAATCAAGAAGAAGGTATTGATTATAAGGAAACCTTTGCACCGATTGCTAGATTAGAATCCATTAGAATGTTGTGTGCATTTGCATGTTATAAAAATTTTACATTATACCAAATGGATGTCAAAAGTGCATTTGTAAATGGTTACATTATGGAGGAAATATATGTAGAGCAACCTCTTGGTTTTCAAAATCATGATTTTCCAAACCATGTTTTCAAACTCAAAAATGCACTTTATGGCTTAAAACAAGCACCAAAAGCATGGTATGATAGATTGAGCAAAATTCTCATTGATAATGGTTTTGAAATAAAAAAAAGTTGATACTACTCTTTTTGTTAAGATAAAAAATAATGATTTATTTATTGTTCAAATCTATGTTGATGATATTATATTTGGTGCTACTAATGTTTCTATGTGTGAGAAATTTTCCAAGTGCATGCAACAGGAATTTAAAATGAGCCGAATGAGTGAATTAAAGTTCTCCCTTGGACTTCAAATCAAGCAATCAATAGATGGAATCTTCATAAATCAAGCTAAATACACAAGAGATCTTCTCAAGAAGTTTGGCATGGAATATTCAAGGACATATAACACACCTATGGGTATATTAACCAAGCTTGACAAAGATGAGAAAGGAAAAGATGTTGAGGTAATAAAATATCGAGGTATGATTAGCTCTCTTTTGTATTTAACTGCTAGCAGACCCAATATTATTTTTAGTGTGTGTATGTGTGCTAGATTTCAATCTTATCCAAAGAAATCTCACTTTAAAGCTGTCAAGAGGATATTTAGATATCTTCTTGGAATCATAAATCTAGGTCTTTGGTATCCTAAATGTGATAATTTTCATCTAATTAGTTATTTCGATGTAGACTTTGCTAGAAGTCTTCTTGATAGAAAGAGCACCAGTGGCTCTTGCCATTTTCTAAGACATGCATTAGTCTCATGGTTTAGTAGGAAACAAAATTCTATTACCTTATCAACCACGGAAGCCGAGTATATTACGATAGGAAGTTGTTGTACACAAGCTCTTTGGATGAAACAAATTTTAAAAGATTATGGTGTGGTATTTGATCATATTCCCATCAAATGTGACAATACAAGTGCCATCAACATTTCAAAAAATCTCATATAACACTTTAGGACTAAGCATATAGAGATTAGACATCATTTTATTAGAGATCATGTGCAAAAAGGTAATATTTCTTTGGAATTTGTTCACACCGATAAACAATTAGCCGACATATTTACTAAACTCCTTAGTCAAGATAGATTTTGCATAATTAGAAGATAATTAGGCATGTTAGATATGTCTTAATCTTTTATATGATAATCTTTCAATGATAGCATATGTTAAAAGAGAGTAGTTTATTTGATTACATATTTTTGATGATAAGAAAAAGGGGAGAAATGGTTGGATTGCTTATATTCATAACAATTGTCATCTTTTTGCTTATTCTTGATTTTAGATATTATTTTAATGTAATCAATGGTTTGTCATCATCAAAAATGGGGAGATTGTTAACCCTAAGGCTACATGATAATTTTGATGATAACAATACACATTGATTCATTGAGGTATTACTAATATGTTTATTTATGTCCAAGAATAAGATCATTCAAATAATTGTAAAATCAAGAAGAGCTTATTAGGAAGAAGTTTTGAAGCTAAGAAGAAGACTACATGTTAAAGGCATCAAAGTTTAAGACCAAGGTTTGACTCAAGAAATGTGACACATACGCAATGTTCAATCAATTGGTCGTATATTTCACTATAGATGTCCAAATGACGTGATTCATAAGCCTTTGGAAAGCGTCTCAATTTATAACATTTCATATGTTTTAAAGAAATTCAAATTTCAAGTGTAAGGTTGTCCAAATCATCATGCAAGTTAAAAGACAAATAGAATCAGCTAACATGAGTATCGAATACTATTTTAGACATATCCTGAGCTAGAAATATCCAAATGACTTGATTCTTATGGAATTGGAAATATGACTTAATGAAGAACATTTCATATTTTTTGAATAAATTCAAATTTTAAATGCAAGGCTGACATAATTAATATGCAATTCGATGGACTGATACAAGGAAGAAAAATCAGGTCACATGAGCACCGAATGGTATTTTATCCATATCATGAGCTAGAGATACCCAAATGACTTGATTCTTATGGGATTGGAAAGATAATTCAATGGGGCATATTTCATATTTTTTGAATAAACTCAAATTTCAAATTGAAGGCTGACATAATGGACA
The DNA here is from genome assembly GCA_013180625.2 of Boswellia sacra. Classification (NCBI taxonomy): domain Eukaryota; kingdom Viridiplantae; phylum Streptophyta; class Magnoliopsida; order Sapindales; family Burseraceae; genus Boswellia; species Boswellia sacra. The sequence continues at coordinate 147,053 of SNVD02001839.1, read as the reverse complement.
TGCAAGTAGGTGGACTAACACAAGGAAGAAAAATCAAGTCACATGAGCACCGAATGGTTTTTTGTCCATATCTTAAGCTAGAAATATCCAAATGAACCTAATTCTTGATGCATTGAAAAGCTTATTCAATTATCCAGATCTTTTATGTTTTATAGATTTTCAAATTTCAAGTAGACCATTGACAAAAATGGCAGACAAAATTATGTTTTTTTATGGTAGTTAAAAAATTTGGAGTTGGTGTCTTCACTTGATTCCCATTCGCCTACAAAAGGAGCCCTTCTCCCATGCATTCAACAAGAATCAATCAAGCAACAAACAAGACAAATATCAAGTCTAGAGATCTTTTATATTCTTTATCTACTCTTTGAAGAGAGTTGTACTTTTGTTGTAAAAATTTTCTTTGTTCTTGTATTGTGGTGAGAGAGAGAGATCTTCTTGTAAAGGATAAAAGTTATCCTTGAGAGAACTCTTGGTGTGGTGTTATCAAGAGTTGAAAGAAGAAGCCTTGGTGAAGTTGTTCATCAAGAAGAACTCTCGGTGTGGTGTTATCAAGACTTGAAGGAAGAAGCCTTGGTGAGGTTGTTCATCAAGAAGAACTCTTAGTGCGGTGTTATCAAGAGTTGAAGAAAAAAGTCTTGGTGAAGTTGTTCATCAAGTAAGTTGTAAAGTATTCTACAACTTAGTAGAAAGCCTAGCTTATGGAGGAGCTAGGAGCCCGTGGACCTAGACAAGGTTTGTCGAACCATGTAAATTGATTTTGCACTCTCTCTTTCCCTATCCTCTTTACATTTACTTGCACTTGTGGTTGTGGTTGTGGTTGTTCATTATTGTTATTCTCTTGGTTGCATCTTAGATCACTTCTAATTTCATCTATTTCACTTTTAATCTTAAAGAAAGAGTGAACTAATCTTGATCTTTAAAGAAAAGTTTTCTAAATCCGTTTTCATAAATAAAAACCCAATTCACACCCCCCCCCCCCCCCCTCCTCCTCCTGGGTTACCATACCTGGGTCAATAGAAGCTCTCAAGCTAGAACTGAAACCCTTACCTGAAGGACCAAAATATGCATATCTTTTGGAGAATTAGACATATCCGATGGTAATTTCTTTATCCCACACAAGCGAGCAACGAGGTAAGCTGATAGAAGTGCTTAAAAAGCATAAAAATGTAATCAGTTGGACCTTAAAAGACATAAAAGGCAACTTTGATTTGTATACATACAATACATTTAGAAGAAAATGCCAAGACATCCCAAAAACCTCAAAGGAGATTAAATCCCCACATAAAACAGGTGATTATGGTTGAAGTTCTCAAACTACTTGATGTGAAAATTATCTACCATATTTCTAATAGTAAATAGGTAAGCCCTACATAAGTAGTACCTAAGAAATCTGGCATTACAATAGTTAAAATGAAAAGGGGAATCATTGCCAATTCAAGCCTCATCTAGTTGGAGGATGTGCATTGATTATGAAAAATTAAATGTTGTCACCAGAAATGACCACTTTCCCTTACCATTCCTTGACTAAATTCTAGAAAGAGTAGCAAGGCAGTCCTGCTACTACTTTCTTGATTGATATTCAGGCTATTATCAAATTTTCATTGCACTTGAAGACCGAGAAAAGACCATATTCACATGTCCCTTTGGCACTTTTGCATTTAAGAGGATGCTTTCTGGACTTTGTAATACCCCAGCCACTTTTCAAATAAGCATGTTAAGCATTTTTAGTGACATGGTTGAGCACTTTTAGAAGTTTTTATGGATGATTTAACTGTCTTTAGAAATTCTTTTGAGAATTGTCTTGAAAACTTAGAAAAAGTCCTAAAAATGTGTGTAGAAAAAGGTCTTATTTTGAATTGAGAAAAATGTCATTATATGGTCACTTCGAGAATTGTCTTAGGTCATGTGGTATCTTCTAAAGGAATTGAAGTGGACAAAGAAAAGGTGGAATTAATTTTTCATTTGCCTCCACCAAAAATAGTTAAAGAGGTCCTTTCATTCTTAAGGCATGCTGGATTTTATAGTAGGTTCATAAGAAATTTCAGTGCTATAGTTAAACCTCTTTGTAACCTCTTAATAAAAGAGATTTCTTTTGAATGGACTCAAGAATGTCAAAATGCCTTTGATAAGTTAATTAAACTTTTAACAACTCTAATTATGCAATCTCCCGATCAGTCCTTGCTTTTCGAATTCATATGTGTTGCAAGTGATTATGTCATTGGTGCTATCTTAGGACAAAGAAATGAAAGTAAGTCTTATGTGATATACAATATAAGTAGGACTTTAAATGATGCACAAATGAATTACTTGCAATAGTATTTGCATTGGACAAATTTCGATCTCATTTAATTGGTTTCCCAACAATTGTTTACATTGACCATGCAGTTATTAGATATTTAATGTCGAAACAGGATGCAAAACCTAGATTGATACGGTGGATCTTATTGCTCCAAGAATTCATCTTCACAATAAAGGATAAGAAAGGAGATGAAATTGTCTTTGCAGGTCATCTTTTAAGACTAATAATACAGACATTAATTGAAACTTCACCTATCAATGACTCTTTTCCTGATGAATTTTTATTCTCCGTTGCTGCAATACCTTGGTTTGTTAACATTGTAAATTTTCCTGCAATATGAGAAATGCCACCTTATTGATATGCTCAAGACAAAAGGAATTTTTTGACCCAGGTGAAAAATTTTTATTGGGATCGCTCATATCTGTTCAAATATTGTCCATACCAAATAATTAGAAGATGCATACCCGACAATGAGGTAAGTAATGTCATTAGTTTTTGTCATTCTAAAACATATGGAGGACATTTTTCATCTAAAAAAAAGCTGCTAAAATCTTGTTGCCCTACCTTATTTAAAGATGCACACACATTTTACCAAAACTTGTGAAAATTGTCAAAAATTAGGATCCATTTTAAAAGGAAACATGATGCCTTTGAATCTCATTCTTGTTGTTGAAATCTTTGACTATTGGGATATTGATTTTATGGGACTGTTTCCACCATCATTTGGTATATATATTGTTGTTGCAGTAGACTACGTTTCAAAATGGGTCAACGTAATTCCATGTCGAAACAATGATCACAAAATAGTCATCAAATTCTTGAAAGAGAATATCTTGTGTAGATTTGGAATTCTTCGAACTATTATTAGTGATGGGGGTACACATTTTTGTAACAAACCATTTGAAACTTTAATGAAGAAATATGGAATAACCCATAAAATTTTTACACCTTATCACCCGCAAATAAGTGGATAAGTTGAATTAACTAATAAGGAGATACGACAGATCTTAGAAAAAAACGGTTAACCCAAATCATAAAGATTGGTCTTTGAGACTTAATGATACACTTTGAGCTTACCGAACTACTGTCAAAACATCATTGGGAATGTCTCCTTATAGATTAGTTTATAGAAAACCTTGTCGCTTGCCTGTGAAAATTGAGCATAAAGCTTATTGGGCCATTAAAACATTTAACACAAATTTGGATGATGCTTGCAAGTTACGTAAACTCTAACTGAGTGAACTTGAATAAATCAGGAATGAGGCTTATGAAAATTCTAAAATCTGTAAATAATAAATAAAGGTTTTTCATGACAAATTCATTATTAAAAAATCTTTTGAACCTTCACAAAAAGTTCTTTTGTATGATTCAGGATTGCATTTGTTTTTTGATAAACTTCGATCTCATTGAACTAGGCTTTTCATTATTAAAAATGTTGTCTCTCATGGAGCAGTTGAAATTGAAAACCAAAAGAATGGCAATATTTTTAAAGTTAATGGGCAATGGTTAAAACTATTCTTTGAAAATTTTGATCAAAACGAAGAGTCAATTGCTTTAGTCGATCCTTTTTAAAGATTGATTTTTCTTAGTCAAGTGACGGATACGGTACTCCTGACTTTTAAAATCGGTTTTTCAGTTCCCTAAAAACTGTTGGTCACCTACATTCATTTTCTTTTCTTCTCTCTCATTTTCTTTATATGGATACCTTTCTCTTGAATCTGCACACACGTTTTCCCTCTCTTCCTCAAAATGATTTGCTTAAAATTTACAAAACTCGCGAAGAAAGACTAAGGATGTTGATGCACAAGGGTATTCCTACTGATGTAAGATGGTTAATTGAAGCCAAGGTTCGATTTTCTTGTGAATTTTCAGATAATCTTGTTTCGCCAGGTTTAGGAAAAAGCTCTTATGTCAAAAAGCGAAAAGCGAAAAGGTTACAAATACATGCAACCAGCGTTGCGCTCCTTGGAATATTTGTCTAATAATTGAGAGGATAAACTACAGTTCATCAAGAATGGAATGAATAGTGAGTCTTTGGGTGATATCTGGATAACTCTTGAGATGCATTCTTATGGACTTGTGCAGCGTGAAATTTTTAAATTGTGGACACAATTTTGAGATGAGTAAGAACGTTATAGTCTTGGGAATCTAATTCAAAACAACCTTGTTTGCCAGTTTATAAGAAGACTGGATGGGAAGTATATCCCCAACTCATAGAAGGTGTTTAAGCCGTTTTTTAACGTAAAACCATAGGAAAATGTGAGTCATAGTCACAACTACCTGTACATATGCATGCGTGCCATCATTTTTGAATTTTAATACCTTACAGCTGTCATTTTTGAATTTGTATCTTTTGTTTGACTTGTGCATTTATGGTGTCTTATTTCATCATCTTTTTCTTGTTCTCTTCTTCACACATAGTTAGAGAGTTGTATAGACATTGAGGGAACTTCAAAACGTCGAATCCAAAGGATATGTATATTTTGTGGATCTCGACTGGATAAAAGTGAAGAGTTTGTAGAAGTAACAAATTATCTTGGTAGGCTTCTAGTTGAAAGAAAGATTCATGTGGTTTACCATGGAGGTAGCCTCAGGTTAATGGGTTGTGTCAATTGCTACACATGGAAGAGGTAGTCAAGTTTTAGGAGTTATTCCTAAAGCTTTGGCTGTGGAAAGCATTATTAGAAAAATGGTTAGAAAAGAGTTGTAGGTCTCCTCTATGCATGAATGCATGGTACATATGCTTATCAATTCATATGCCTTTATTACTTTACCAGGTGACTTCGATACTCTTGAAGAAATTTTTCAAATTGCCTCTTGGGCCCAACTGAATCTCCATAAAAGAACCCACAGTTTGTTGAATGTTAAAAAATTCTTTGATCCTTTGATACGTTTTATTGTGTAGCTGTAGAACAGAATTTTATCCCTCATTTAGCATGACAGATTCTTGTTTTGCCACTACAGCTAGTGAATTACTTGACAAGTTACAAGTAGTTGATTATGAACCTGACCCATTTATAACTCAAATTAATTGGTTAGGAGGGCAAAAGAAAAAGTGCAAATTGGATATGAATCTCCGTTTGTAATTTTTCTTGTCTTTTATTTTATTTCTAGCACTTTATTTTATGAGCCTTTTAGGTCATCTCTCTTGAATAATAGAAGCTTTAGGTAATGTCTTCTATACTTTATCTCTCTACATTTAAATATTGAGCACAATGTTTCATTTAGTTAGGGTGGAAGGATAGTAGGCATAAGTGTGTCTTAAGGTTTTTTTTTTTTTTTTTGCAAGAAAAGAAAAAGCGAGTTAGTAATTAGATTCAGAGTGCGGTGTAAGGAGTTCAAATCCTCTTGAGACGCATTCTGGGTCAAGAATGGCAGAGTAAAGAGAGCCAGTTTGAACTCTTGAAACACAATCTAACCAATTTGTTATTTTGTTTTTGCATTTTTGAAGACTTATTTTAACTAACTCGATATTATTTAGTTTTGATTTTTGAATTTTATAACAAGGAGGTCTTATTCATCTCACTTTGAATTATTCAAATCTATGAACTCTCACAACCTTATCATTTAATAAACTGTGTGCTTATGTACTCGTTAAGCAAGTATTCATGAACATTTCTTCACACACACATATACAATGATGCATGATTGTAGGTTGTGAAATAAAATGTTGCAATATTTGAGTTCTTTTGTTTTTCTAGGATAACAACAAAAGGAAGGCGAAATTAAAAAAGAAAAAGAAAAAAAGTGAAAGTAAAAAAAAACAGCGATTGTGGATAAGTTTGGTCTCGTAGCCTCCTTAATTTGAGCAATTAAACCCGAAGGATGCCTTAACACCTAATAACCTAAGACCAACTGGTTTGAGAGCTACTGACCAAAAGCTCGTTACATGGATTAAGGAGAAAGCTTAAGAGATTGAACATTGCACTATCTATAAGTTTCTAAGCAAAAATAAAGCATCGGTAGTTCGAGTCGTTAAGTTCGTAGGGCTGTCTTAACACCTAATGCCCTAAGGCCAACTAGTCTGGGAGTAATTAGCCTAAGGCTCACTACATGGGTTAAAGATGCATTCTTTCGAAAAAAAAGAGAAAAAATATATAAAAATAATGATGAATGAACGCCCCTTGCCTAAGGTTGTTAGCCTTAACAAATATTAGAACTGATCATATGGCTTCTTTCTAATAAACCTCATAGTCATGTGTCGACTGAGAACAAAAAGAATGTTTGTTAATATCTTGATTGAAGGGTACATGAGTCAATTTTAAAAAAAATCGGTTGGGAGTTTATTTATTTGGATAAAATCAAGGAGAGTACAATAATGACCACCTTGGACGTAAAATTCTATAAATCACTTCTAAATAATAACACTTCAATTGCTAGAGACTAGCAATAAGCTGGTTGGGCGTGTGATGAACACTTAAATATGTATATCTAATAATAGTTTAATTCATCATATTGTATTAACAGTGTCATTAAATTCCTCAACTTAAGCATATTTGTAGTCTTTGTATCTTTGGAATTAATTTTCTCTCAATTTTGGTTTTCTTACAGGTTCGGTAAAATGAGTATAACTTTTTATTTATAGATCATAATGATGCAAATCTTGATGTTTTGGGAATCTGATTAAATTATCTACAAGATTGTATTTCATAAGCATCATCAAATTCGGGCTCTAAGTGGACCAAAAATGTGTTTGAAGTAAACCCATCTGTAGTTTCGACCCAGCCTGATTATACCTCAGTATTTTGACCACAGCTTTTGATATACGTATCCAAATCATATGAATCAAGATGTTCTAAAAAGATGAGAGAAATATCTACAACTTTCATGAAGACATGTGATCAAAATTCTCAATAATGCAATGTCAAAATTGGTGGTCAAATTTGGTTCACTTAATGATCCCAATTGTCAAAGTTGGTGCACCTAATATTTGACAATTGTTCCTTTGTAATTTGGTAAGTTTGTCCTTGAATGTATCTATAAATAAAGATGCCTTGTGACCCATTAGGGCATCTTGACCTTGGCTGGAATCACTTGTTATTGTGTTTTTACCTCTTGTGTTTTTATGTTATTAATAAATCTTCTTTTTCTTGCAATTTGTTTTCTTTCTTTTATAATTTCTTGTTAAATTCTCTTTTGCTAAGGTAAAAGGGTGAAACCCTTGATATGAGAATAAGAATTTTCTAACTCTTTGATATGTGCTTAATAATCATAATCTTTGTTATTTATTTTATATGATTTATATTTATTTCCCTAATCAATCTTGATCCATTGTAGACAATCCTTGACACATCAAATGCTTGGATTCTTTCTAGATGTCGTATGGTTCTTCCTTACCGACACGAATCTAGTTAGGAACCTTGATTTGTTGTAAGCATATGGTGATTGGCACATTGGATGCTTGAACCCATTTACAAGAAGTGGTATAAATATTGGTAACGAAACTAATATAATTCATATAACTGAAATGGGCTACTTATCCTTATTTGATATATCAAGAGTGGATTCCCTAACTTTAGCTTTCATTATTGTTATGTTAATTCCTCTTATCGTTGTACTTTAATTATTCTTATTGCTTATGAAATTGTTCTTTTATTTGTTATGGTGGGTTTTACCTCCTATTTTCATGGATAGTTTTACTACCTTCTGTTAATCTTGATTATTCATATCATATTTGCTTACCTTTTATTTGTAACGCTAAAATCCCCTTCCTTGTGGATCGACCTCGGTCTCACCGGGTTTATGACTTCGACACTCTTATACCTGAGAGATAATCCTTTTTCTGATGTGTCACATGTAATGAACACTTAAGTTTTTGTTACAGGTTCAGCAAAATAGGCATAACTTTCTATTTATATATCATAATTGTGCAAATCTTAATATGATGGAAAGCTGATTAAATTATCTACAAGATTGTATTTCACAAGTACCATCAAATTCGAGTTTTAGCGGACCAAGACTGGGCTTGAAGTGAACCAATTTGCAATTTTAGCCCAGCCTGACCTTGCTCCGTATTTTGATCATATCTCTTGACATACGTATCCAAATCGTATGAATCAAGATGTTCTAGGAAGCTGAGAGAAATATTTACAACTTTCATAAAGATATTTGATCATAATCTAAATAATTCAGTGCCGAAATCGGTGGTCAAAGTTGGTCCATATGATGATCGAAATTGTCAACAAGATATTTTACAGTTGTTCATTTATAATTTGACAAGTTTATCCCTAAATGTATCTATAAATGGATATGTCTTGTGACCCATTAAGGCATTTCTCTCTTGTGTTTTCTTAATGTTATTAATAAGTCTTCTTTTTCTTATAATTTGTTTTCTTTCTTTCATAATGTTATGCTAAATTCTCTTTTGTTAAGGTGAAAGGGTGAAATCCTTAGTATGAGAATAAGGATTTTCTAACCCTTGAAATGTGCTTAATAATATAATCTTGTATTGTTTATTTTATATGATTTATATTTATTTTCTTAATCAATCTTGACACCACTTGTTCTTGACACATCAAAATCTTGGATCCTTTCTAAATATCATATGGTTCTTCCTTACCGATAAAAGTCTATTTAGTAACCTTGATTTGCTGTAAATATATGGTGATGGGCACATTGGATGCTTAAACCCATTTACAAGAAGTTGTATAAATATTAGTAATGAAATAAATACAATTCATACAACTAAAATGGGCTTAAATGACATATCTTTCTATTGGAACCTCCTTGATGTATGGATTCCAATCGAGTTATAATTGGGTTATGCATCATTATTTGATATATCAAAGACAGATCCCTTAACCTTAGCCTTCATTGTGTGTTGATTAATCTTACCTTTGTACTTTAATTATTCTTTTTTTTTTTTTTTGCTTATGAAATTGTTCTTTCATTTGCTATGGTAGGTTTTACCTCCTATTTTCGTTGATGCTTTTACTACCTTTTGTTTTTTCTTTACATTTGAATGGTCGATACTACCACCTACCATATTAACTTTTATTTATTAATATTATCTTGTTATTCATTTAAATTATTCACATCATATTTGCTTACCCCTTAGTTTGTACCGCTAAATCTCCTTCCTCATGGATCGACCCCAATTTTTTCAGGTTTATTACTTCGACACTCCTATAATTAAGAGATAATCCTATTTTTGGATGTGACACCCAACCCGTACGGGTTTTGATCAGCTTATTGTAATGTAAAACCTGAGTTCGGGTTTAAATATTCAGGTTTTTCTGTGTTCGAGTTTTAATCTGATTTTTAATAAAAACCCGAATTAACACAACCCATTGTTTATATTTATAAAAGTTATATACTACAAGAAAAAAGCAAATATTTGACTTTTTTAGCCGTCAAATATGATAATATTTGACGGTTATTTCATGTCATATATGTCACCGTCAAATATGATAATAGTTGACAGTTAGTCAAACAGTCAAATATTCACTATAGCATATTTGACTCTTACAAAATAGTCAAGTTTATATCCCTTTGAAATTCAAATTTTTAGCATTATTTGAGGTTTATTAAAGAAATATTTGACACAAACCGTCAAATATGACAAAATTAACGGTCAAAATTTTTAAATTATTGTTAATAATATTTGACAGTAACCATCAAATATTATGAACCTAACGGTCGAATTTTTTTCATATTTGATTGCTTTTAACTGTCAAGTATGTGAGCATAGAATAATATTTAACTCTTTTTTTACAGAAAAATATTATTGTAAAGTAATATTTTTAATACTTGACCGTTTAGATACTGTCAAGTATGACAAAATTTTTGTCTCATATTTGACTCTTTTTTGGCAAGCAAATATTTTTGGCTCATATTTGACAGTCAAATATTTGACTGTTTATTATTACTGTCCGTTTGGATACTGTCAAGCATGCCATAACTCATATTTGACTGTTTATTAAATATTTGTTACTGTCAAATATTACAGAATTTTTAACTCATATTTGACTGTTTATTAATAGATACTGTCAAATATGACATATTCGTTTGACCCATATTTGACGGTTTATTATTGTCAAATTTATTAATAGATACTATCAAATATGACATTCGTTTGACCCATATTTGACGGTTTATTATTGTCAAGTTTTTTGGAATGGTATTTCTTAATTATCATATTTAAATGTTTTGAACCGTCAAGTATGAATATGTATATTTATAAATATTTTTCAAAAAAATTATTTATATTATATAATCTTTCTTGAAAACATAATACAAATAGAATTGGTTGAATGGTTAAAACACTATTATTGAACTCAATTCTATTAAAGAGGAAAAGGGTTAATGTCTCATGACTTGATGCATTTTAGTTAATAACTTGTTGATTGTCCCATGTACGATTAAGCACATATCATAACTTGTTGATAATTTAGTGGGAGTGAAGCTAAGTAAACAAATGGAAATAAACAAGTGATTAAGGCATACGTACAATTGAGCACACGGCATAACCAGTTGACAACAATTTAGTATGAGTGAAGCTAAATAAACAAATGGAAATAAAAAAGTGATTATGGAATTCAAAACAGTATAAAAGCTAAGACTTCATATGACATGTAGTTCTGTTACCTATTTGTATATTCATCAATTTTGCTAAGAGGAAAATAAAGAAGGCAAAAATGGTCCTATATAACCCAAACCGATATCTCGAACAATTCACAACTATTCACTGTGCAGGTAACAGCATAATAAATTGAAATGTGGATGCTCATGGAAACAAAAAACACAGCCCATGAGGAGGCCCAACAACTTACTTCCACAAAAATTCAGAGTCCTTTCTATTCTTACTGGAGCTCACTATGATGGTTGAAATTTCACTTCTGGGAACAACAATAATCAATTCATGCTCCCTTATTCTCGGCTTCGACTGCAAGTCACCCAAAAGGGTCAGAAAAAAAAAAAAAACAAAAGCATGGTGAAACAAAGTTGTTTTGCCTTCGATATAAAATAAACAATGAAGCAAAGCATTCACATGTCAAATTGATGCAATTTTTGTAAAAGAAACAAGCTGACCCAGGAAGAGAAGGTAAAGGCTTTTAAAGCTTAGTGGCTTCTACACCAATTCTTGAGTGTAAAGCAAAAGAACCAAAATCGTGGCTGAGCTTTTTATAGTCCTTACCAAATTCACTGAAATTCTCAATTAGACATTTTATCCAGCAATTAAAGCACAAAAAGCAAAGACATCTATTTAAGCACACTTCAACGTGAAAGATCCTGAACTAGGATTTAAGCACACTTCAGCACAAAATACAAGTTAATAAATCAATTAGAGAGATAAGAGAATCTTTCTTTATAAAGGATCTGTAAGAGCAAGAGAAATATCAGTTATTTGTCCTATATGCAAGATAAGGTAGAAGCAAGTAATGCCATCAATTGCACCTAGTTGTCTCATTGCAGTTACTCAGATGTAAATACATGCAAAATTGCTCATACAAACTGCATAATTAGATCAAAGAATGAACAAGAGAATATTGTCATAAAATAGTCTGAAGGAACAAGAGATTCTGTTTTATGACAAATCAATGCATTCAACTAGGCAAGCCTACCGAAATATGTTGTTGGAATCACTATCAGTAACCCAATTTAAAAGTTTTTAGAACTTAGAGACATGGAGTGGACAGTTAATAGCAGACATTCACACAGGACAGTTACCTTTTGGGCTGTGGTGAATGGACAGGAGTTTTTATCTCCACTTTACCCAAACCTACTGGCCAACAGAAAAGCATTCAATAGAAAGGCTCATTTTAATAGTTAGAAAAGCTTCATTAAATTAGAAAAAAGTACTTTTGGATACAAAAAATACACTGATAAGAAACAGCAGATAGATTCAAATACCTACTCTACAAGAGTTATTGCCAAATGCACAAGAAAGTAACACAAATGAAAATTACAAATTCAACATTATCATTAAGTAACCACTCAATCCAAAAGCTTATTTTGGTAGAGTTAACAACAATATTGGAGCTCTAAAATGTGCCCTCACATGAAGTTTATCCTAAAGAAAATTATAGCAAGACATATGAATCAAACACAATTATACCAACAAACACAGGTAGAACTATTAAGAGTCCAGGCTTTGGAAAAAATATTTGAAGAACATTGAAATTTTCTTGGCACTCTTCACCCACTCTTGACCACTTAAAAGCTTCTGCAATATTAGACTATACCTTTCTATTTCTAGAGGAAACCTGTATAAAAATGGATCTATTGGAAAAATATCTCATTTAATGCAAATATAAAAAAATATCACAAATTTCAAAAAGCAGCATATCGTTTATTTTTCTATTTTGCATAACATATAAACTGTCCCAAAATGGAGTTAATCGATAATACAGTCTGAAATTGAAAAGGTTTCACTATGAGATGAAATCTGAAACCATGTATAACTTTTAGACAATAATGTCATATCTTCAACTGAAAATGCAACATGAGCTTCATGTATGGGACTTCTATTGAGGTCGACACTCATCCCATCATCAGCAAGCAAATCAAAAACAAATGTCTCTGACAAATAAGAGGTATAATTTTCAAATATATATTATAATAACAAGTGTTGAATAGAATAGCTGTAACAAATAAAACCATGATTCTAATGATTCTAATAATGATTCTAGTTAAAAAAAATAAAACCATGAAACAATTAAAAAAAATATAAACGTGATAATGCTTCTAATAATGATTCTAATCAGGTTAATGTGCAAGATTATAGAAAAGAAAAATAACTAGATTAGTTACCTATAAGATTTTGTAAAGCAACAAATTACTCTCTTACATTAGTGGCCAACATATGGCATCTAAGTCTGATGAAGATTTAAATGATAAGCTTACATTACTACAACTTCAAAACAAGATGTTGTTTGACTTTATAAAAACTATAATTAGATGGTAGAGAAGTCATTCAAAATAACAAATAAACATATCAAATAACATTTTTTTTTCAATTATTTTTGTAACAAAGTACAAGCAAGAAGATCCAAGCAGTTACTTGTTTGGATCTGATCCATATTCAATTCATCAATTAAATTGGTGAATTAGCTATTGAAATTACTTAATTCTAGATAACAACATTAAAAGGCATATTATATATACTTTCATAGAATCATACATACACACAGACACATATTCACAACATTCTATTCTTTCTTTCTCTTTGACTAAATGTCAAAATAATTAAAAGTTGCCTTAAACCAAGAAATTAAATGGTTAACTAGAAAGTGAGGGAGAGATTGGGGTTATTGTCCCTATTCACCGTGACAGTGACAAATGAAGAATGAAGGATGAAAGCAGCAAGAAAAGGTGTTGGACAAAGGAGTATATGTTTTTTTACACCTCTTGCAAGCCTTCTCTGATTCCTCCTCTTTCACATTCTCATTCTCTACTTTTTAGCTTTTATCAATGATTCTTTTTCTTGGACTTTCAAATGTCGACACTAAGCATTTATATATTTACTAAATTAAAACGAACAAAAAATTAGATGTTATCCCTTTTTTGTCCTCTTAAAATACAATTTTCTATTTTCTTATGAAAAAAATCACTTATCAAGAACATAAATTATTTATAACTAATTTTACTTTGATTTTCTAATTACCAAGAACATCAATTGAATAATTTAATAGTTGTGTATTCTATTAAAAAGATGTAATAAAAAATTATATTTTCACACAATAACACACGTACAGGAATGCAAGAACTAATGCCAAATTGTTCAAATGCGCCAGAGGTTGCTAACTGCAACAAATAGTAGTTTGTTCAAGCAGCAAATGGGTTGGCAGTGGTGTAGTGGGCCTCAAATACAATAACTGTCCACTGCAGGCTGCAATGCAACAAGGTAAAGGCTGGGTTGCAGCAGTTTAATAGGTTTTCAGCCCAAGAAACTGCAAACATTAGACAATAGCCTATTGTCAAACAACAAACCAGCAGCCTAAAATAGAGTCCAGAAAAATTAAATAAAACAACTAAAAACAAGGGCAATTTTATAGAAATTGTCTTTTGGGTCTTATTTTATTTATTTTGCTACTTGGAAGAATGAAAATGCAAGATGCAGCTCATGACGAAAGCGAAGAAAAAGTCTTAAGTTGAATGAGTTGAAATCAATCGATTAATCAAACTAATGATTTAATCCATTAAGTTAATTTAATCAATTAAATGACTTTAATCAGTTATTAAATCAATGATTCAGTGTAATTAATAATCTTATTCAATTTATTTTAATTGATTCATATATACCTCATAGTTTGTTGCATTCGTTTACATAAAGAGTGCCAAAAGCCAAACAACATAATCCTTCAAGTAAACTATTTTTCTGCCTTCATTTGCTTATAATACCACAAAGCAAAACAACAAAAAATCTTAGAAACCCATGGCTCCTCAAACAAACACAAATAGACAACTAAATCAAAATAAAAATTCAAAACCCATTAACATTTAAGTAAACATCAAGAAAAAAGTTTTGATAAATAAAAAGTAAAAGCCTAATAACCATTGTTAGCTGACATAATGGCTTGATTTTTATCATACTAAACCTTCAAATACTAAAAGAGACACAAATAATTGATAACCAAAAACCCACTTTTTGTTATGTCAAAACCCATTATTGCTAACACAACATACCCATACGTATGTATATCAACAAAATGAGGGAAGATTTGATTTTTACCATAAAAAAGTGGTGCTCCCTCAAATAAAATGAATCGATGACTCATAATACCAATACACACATTTTTTTAATCATCTTTCCAAAACGAATATCTACTCTTTATAAAAACCTTTACATGTAAGATCCCATTTTTATAATAGAAACCCAAATAAGTGAGAAAATCAGCAAGGTTACACCATTTTCTCAAAGCCTGTAGCTTTTATGCACCACAAATTCACAAATTTTTAAACAAGTGTCTAACTCCAGATTTATAGGAAAAAAAACTCAAGAAAATATTATTTCATAAAAATTTTTTGGTAAATAATTACAACCCAGCGCATGAGAAAATTCCAAAAAACAAGAAAAACAAAAGGAATCAAAGGGCTAAAAGAAATGGGGAAAAAAAAGTCCAAGACCCTAGAGGCAAAAAGATGTAGAGAATCTTTTGATCATTGAAGTATCCACACTCTTTATATTTAGACCACAAAAAAGTAGTCATATTTCCTTTTACTTTCTTGATCGCCTTGCAATAGGCTTTAAAAAGAAAGAGCAACAAAGAACTCACAAGATGGCGACAGCTTATAGTGGAGTCAAACCAGAGGCCCGCCTTATGCATATTTTCTTCGGATTCTCCTTCAAAAAGTCAAAGAATTAAGGCACAGAGAACTTACAGGTTTCATTAATCATCAACATCGTCGTTATTCCAGCAGGTTCTAAGGCAAAATTAGAGAGGGAATCAATTAGTGAAATGAGCGGGTGAAAGAGTGAAAGAGAAAGAGGCGGAAAGAGTTTTAGGGCAAAATTAGAGAGGGAAGCTAAAATAGAAAGAAGGAACGGCCTAGACACTTATACATATAAGTGGTAAAAATGTAAATTAGATAAATGTTAGCAGCGTCAAATATCTTCAAAAAGCGGGTAGACTTTTTCAAAGCACATCATATTTTACGGTTTTTTTAGAAACTCTCAAATATATAAAAATTGATGTGTCAAATATTTGAAAAATTCTTGTAGTGACGTTGGCTCATTCTAAACACTAACCTCAGCAATACAAGCATCAATTCTATGTGCAGTAAAGTTCATAGGGACATAGACATGAAAGCACAATTTTACGTACAAAAAACAACACTCCAACTATCAATTAAAGCGAACATATATATTTACCAAGTAAGAATAGTAGGACAATAGCTTGCTTACTTTCACAAGAAAACCTATCACATACCTGACTGAGAAGTTTTGGCTTGTTGTCTGCTGAAAAAGTAATTTCATTCATGGGTCTGCATCAATGCCATTTAAACAAATAAGAATCTCAGTAACCAAATCCATTCCATATGGGAAAATTCATTTGAATAAACTATATTGGAAATATTTGCATTCAATAGTCAATAGACATGCTCTAACAATAAAAAGGCACCATAGACATTTGTTTACCTGCTGCAGCAACCTCAGTGTAACAA
Organism: Boswellia sacra; assembly: GCA_013180625.2. Taxonomy (NCBI): domain Eukaryota; kingdom Viridiplantae; phylum Streptophyta; class Magnoliopsida; order Sapindales; family Burseraceae; genus Boswellia; species Boswellia sacra. The sequence goes on along the minus strand of SNVD02001839.1, from coordinate 130,648 downwards.
GCTTTTCAAGAGCAGGAACATAGCGGGACATCTGCACTTCAGGTACAGAAGAAGCCGAAGCAAGCTTACTACCTAACTTTGAAATTTTGGTTAACAGCGGTTGTACTTTTAGGGCAAGATCTAGAGGAAGAAACTCGTGCTCTAAAAGATGATAAAGATCTTTTACTTTCTGAGTTGCACAACTCAGTACACCCTTGGAGACCTGATGTAAAGGACAACAAAATTACATGACATTGACAGCAAACAAGATGACAACTGAAGAGTCTCAAACACCAACTCATGCACAAAATTGATTTTGTTTCATGGTTGCAGGGCCACATATGATTTTATATGAGTTTCCTATCCTCTTTACAAAACATGGGGTTAGAGGCTGCCTCCATGTAGGAAAGAAGGATATGCCAATATATATTTCTCAAATAATGATAACTAAAAGAAAAAAAATGTTGAAGCCTTAAAAACATGTTGCCTCATACAAATTCTATCTTGAAAAAACTAAAAAATTTAATGAATCTGAATAAGCAAGGCAAAAAAAAAAAAAAAAGACTTTTCTCCTTTCCAGAGGCCATTGGAACTTTAAGATAGATGTTAGCCTATTCTTAAAAGCATGAATAAATAAATAACTAAAAAGAGCTGCCCTATAACAAGGTTGAATTGAGCTTTTCAGTTTGAATACATTGGGCATCCTTTGAAAATCTACTGTTGCAACATTCATCACCGTACTTATAACCCAATGCAAGCCAAAGAAACCTTTTAACAGCTTTCAAGCTCATCAGGAAGATCAATAAGTAAACAAATAACCCAGAATATGTAGGCCACCATAAAAAGGTCTGATCCATTTCAACTTACCATTCTGAGAGCAAGGCCGACCTTGAGAGCTGGCAAAAGTGCAAATCATTAAAATAATAAAACCTTAAAACACAAGAAGGCATCAAGAAAATCCAATTGAATAAATCAGATTACCAGCTCTCTATTATCAACTTTAGGATCAAGCTCAAATCCTATAAGATTAGCAATCCTCAAGTTGCGCTCTTTCGCATTCTCAAGTTCCAATTAGATGCACCACGACTATGATCATAAGGGACCACCAAAAGTGCAGCCAATACAACGGATGAAGCTATTAGTTGCAAGTCCTTCAGACTTAAGTTCTTATTGTAGGTTTTCTGAACTGTAAAAAGCTTGAACCATGCATATGCATGATAAAGATGACTTGACAAAATCCAAAAAATCTCTGTTAGCTTCGCATAATAAACCACCAGCAATGAGGGTTTGGGGGTTTTCTTCACCATGCACATCAATCTATGAATATCTTCAATGGAATAAAAAACTTCTTGAAGCAAACAATCAAGAAACCAATAATGAAAAAAAATGTTCAAATTCTTACACATTCATGTGCAAATACATGCCCCTCAGAAATAATACAGAAATAACATAAATGTACAAACAGAATATTCAAACAAACCTATCACAGCTGGAGGTCAGTAACAATCTTCAGTTGCTCAAATCGGGTGTCAAGATAGAGTTGCAAACTCTCTAGAGCTGAAAGATCAGGCCGATCCCTTTGGTCTCTGTATTTGTTAAGATTCAACAAATGATTTCTGATAATTTCACAGAGTCTACGAAATTTAGTTGTCTGCTTGTATTGCTTGCAGAACTGGAAGGGGCGGTGTGCAGTCATTAAAAAAAGGCATTGAAAGCATATTATAAATCCATCTTTTCTCTCTCATTTTTTAGTAGTATTTAATTTCTAGCTTGCTCCAAAAATCACAAGAAGCTACCATGATAACATTAGACATAATCCACAAGCAGAAAAGGTAAACAGTACATTGATTTATGATAGGATGTTACAAATTAAGTGTATGTGCCTAAAAAACGCAGCATTCGAATTTCAGGTTCACATAGATGCTTTCACCTTCCATAGATTGAAGTTTGTTCTTTAAAACAATAATTTAAAAAAAGCACTCTGCCCTCATTTTAAAATCATAGTCTTTCTAAGCAAAATCATAACACTTAAGAAAAGAGCATTTACAGACTTCCAAGAGAAATCTAGTAAAGAAACCCATTAATTTGTACCATATTTTCAGTTTGTTGTTCACATAAAACCCCTATCAATTAATTAATATCTACGTCAACAACATATCAGCTATTAAAAGCATATCAATTAGATGTTTAATAAATTAAAAAAATAAATAAATAATCGGTGAAGGAAAAATTACTGCATAAAGTGCCTCCAACTTTGAGTTATTTCGCAATATCTCAAGCATAATGTACCAGAAGAATGGCAAGCTGCTCTAAGCTGTCTCTCCATGCTCTGAATAGCGCTTGAACACCGAATATCTGCCTCCATTAATACATTCCTTTTATAATCCTGCATCAGTGGCCAATGCAAGTCAATATCGGTAAGTAAACAAGAAATAAAACATGCACATGCATATTACAATAATGAATACCAGCCCCTTAACATCGACAATAATAAATATGCAGTCAACATTATGATAATTTCTTCCTCATCCAGGCAAAATTTTTTGCATGTTATTAAAAGAGATAAAAGTAAAGGACCGCATTAACTTATCTAAAAGTTATGTATATTTCAGAATGGCAACCCAAATCTTTTTAACTAAAAATGGTTAAGTCATGATTCATAAAGGACTTTGTTTCATTTAGTGTTGCAAATAAAAGTTACCGCAAAAGCTTTTCTGAAGAATTTTTGGAGAAGCCCCTCATATTTCTTCTTCGCTGCACTAACTCCTACAGCACCAGCATTATACGCAGCCATTGATTTTTGAACAGCTTCTTCATGGGCTTCCCTTAATGCAACCTGAGAGCATTAAAATTAGAAAATGATAAAGACCATCGAATACTAGAATGCACCTTCACTTACTTCTTCAGGTGGCTTTGACCAATCAAAAGTTTTCTTTCATGGTTTGCTTGGTTGGTTTTTTCTCATGATCTAAAGTTAAATTACTGACATGTTAGGTTTGGGCCAAATCGGACCCAACCTGTTTTTTGTCGGCTTAAAATTCGGTATTTTGAAGTCTATCGTCCTTTGATCTGTTTCAACTATTCCCCGAAAAAGCCAAGCTAATCAATGACCCGAATAAAGAATAAGAGAAAAAATCTATAATGCCCTTTTCATAACTAGTAAATTTATTTATTTTTTATTCCAATACTTTGGTAACAATAATTGAGGTTGTAAAGCTTCTAATTGATTAATTTAACAAAGAGGTAGATTGTTACTTGATACATCATACACAATCATTCTAATCATTTTCACAGACATTGAATATGATATGATCAACAAAAAAAACACCAACTAATAATTAATTAAAAAAATAAAGAAAGTCCTTTACACAATTGATGAAATGCATTAATATTTCTTTCGCAAAACAATGGCGTCAATGAGGATATGGCGACCACTAATCAAAGAGTGTAAAAGATTAAAAAAAAAAAAAAGGAGAGATCATGGGGCCTTCTCTGCACTCAGCAAAACATGAGAATAATTGAGTTTTGAAATAATTATTAGATATAGAACATAACAGGGCAACGTAGTGACATGGGTATTTACCAATGCATATTATGATGTGGGAAAAAGCAAAGACAAGGAAACCAAGTCAAAAAGTTTTCTATCTTTAATAGCAAAAGCTATATATATACATAAATATTGTATTTGTTTCATATATATTCACAGTGGAGTTGGATAAAAACAAACACAGTAAATCTGATAATTATGGAAGGGATGAATGTAGGCCACAAAGGCCACTTTGCGCATGAATGAATACTAACATTTTATGTATCTTTCATTCACATAAAGAATCATGCACTTTGAGCATACATGGAGAGTGTTTTGTTTTTATAAGGAAAATTAAAAATATTTTGTTGATCAACTGATTGTCCAACTAGTTAGATAAACTATGACAAATCATCAATTAATCAAAAAAAGAAACAAAAAAAAAAACCTGATGAGAGAAGACTCACATGGTGTATACAGTATGTGTGTATAACAAGTCTTTAACTTTCCAATAATACATATTAATACATCCCTTTTCTTGTCACTATTGTTTTATATGAAAAATTAAATTGGTTAAACTTTTTAAGCTCCCTAGGAAAATCATACGAATAGGCTAGTGAAGGACCACGATTGTCTTCATTCTAATACAACATAATGACTTTTTTTTCTTTAAAGTGAAGCACCAATCCACCATGTCTATATATATGTGTGTGAGTTTTGGTATTAGACAATAAAATTTTCATATAGTGTGCATCAAAGTTGTGGAGGAAAATATGTGTATAAACACCATTTGCAACTATTAACCAATCCATTAATTATGTGTAAGTAAAATCTCTATGTAAAATAAATTAATGCTAAGTACCTAAAAAATTATGCCATATAAACGTCATAAACTCATTTTCATGTGGTAAACATTAATATTAAATGTTTGATCCTTTGTATGTCAAAAACTAGAAAAAAAAAATAGAAATAAAAATGGTAATTAAATTTCAAAAGGTTTTGTAGAATGTAGATGAGGAGAAAATGAGACTAGCTATAAAGAGATATTCTAATTGAAATATAAAAAGAGGGTTTCACAAATAACAATAACAATAATAATGTGGAGTAAAACTTTCTTTGCTTAAAGTTTTAATATGAAGCTTATCATTAACATTTTAATTACAAGGAGGATAATTAAAAAAAGAAAAAAATAGTAAAAATCATTGAACAAAATTAAAATGAGTAGTGTGTTTTCATATACTCTTTATGCTAAGTAAATTCAAAGACAAAGCACATAAGGCCAAATAATTAGGATGTTAACAAGCCTAATTTCCCATGCATGTTATCATTCTAAATGAGTTTAATGAGCTAGCATTCATTCTAACTTATAACCGATACTTCTTGACACTTGCTCCCCTTACTTATGCATTTCTATAAATTTTGCACTAGGATTTGCTTTTTCCCTCCTCAAAAAAATAAAAACGCAGAACACAAATAAACAGAGATACTTCTCCATATAAATCAAACTCTTTCCTCTTATTACTCTTTTCTCAATTATTTCATTAATTTTTCTTCTAAAACAATGTGGCTGCTACTTTGAAGCAATTAATATTGCTTCTTGTTATCTTTGCTTGTAGCATTATCATTTCCAAGCTTCGAAATGACCCATTTCCAAGTTTCGCAGCAGCCTCAGTGATTACACAATATAAGAAGAACCAAAATATGAATTGAATACCAAAGTGAAATATTATAGCAAAGGAAAAGTCAAAAAAGCCATGTTTCTTGGTTAGTGACTTAGTGGTTACCAATAATAAATTCATATTCAATGAGCAGTGGAACATGATTGAGAGGGGGAAGACTAATAAGAGGCTGACTCCACATAGATACGCTTCTCAACAGAAAAGATCAAAATCTTTCAATAGATTTGGCACAACTTGTCAGTCACTCACTTGTAATGTAACACTGGGCCTGGCCATGCCATTCTATTGAATTAACAAGACTAGTCATGACTGTGCATGTCACTGTCCCTGTAACTGATAAGCACTCTATAAATAAGTAATTTTCTATGCAAAAAAAAAAGGAAAAAAAAAAAAGAAAAAACCTTGGCCATTAGTTGGCCCCCTAATTCCAGTAGATACATTAAAATTTCTTACTGGATGCATTTATCATATTTTTTTTTTCATGAGATATTGAGTGGTTCCTTTTCATTTATTTATTTATTTTAATTTTGTTGTCCCGGAAAGATTAAGGTGCAGAATCTGGTCCAAATTGTTAGGTAGTTGTCTATTAATTTGAGGTGGGAAGTTAGAAAGCTAAGCTCTACAAGCCATTTTATTCATGGAATTTTAAATTAGCCACCATAAACATAATCAAGACAACTAAAAAAGGAAAAACCTTTTGGGGAGGTTATTGTGCAATCATTATAAGTTTGATTTCAGTTTCAATTTGATTTGTTTAAATATTAAATTAGCTGCTCCTACCCATCCCATCAAATGAAAATATTGCCTGCCCATGTGGATTTTAAGATGCTGCAGCTCAGAGGATGTTGTCATGCTGCTGCAACACTTACTAAGACTATTATTAACTAGACTAAAACTAATACTAAGGTTATTTATAATAATCATTTTAATTGTTTCTTCTTTATCAATATTGAATATTGTCAATGCGTGATGAAATATATATGTTGAATTTCTTTTATATTTCTGTATTTATGTTGTTACTGTTGACTTCTAATGCTTACTTTTAGTATTTATTGTTTTAGAATTTGGATATTGATATTTTCCGAAAACAAAATCATTATTATCATCACCAACCTTCATCGTCACTTCTAATTATGTTTCAAGATTGCATAAATAATAACACTATCAAATCAGACACTAAAGTTGTAATTTCGTCTCCATACAAGGTCCAAGTTAAATGTACAAAATTATCACTGTCCAAAAGCCATAAAACAAAATTGTAGTATCAACATTTCATGTCTAATTTCCATGATTTAACGTTGTGACGAAACCAACATGGTGCTATAGAAAAAAAGATGTTCCTTCTTAGCTAAACCAATCATGTTCTACAAAGAAAACAAAAAGAAAAACAAAGGAAAAGAAAATAGTCAGCTAATCATAAGAAAGAGTGAAATTGAAGCTCGTATTATTGTGATGATGAATTGTCTGATTGCAATGAAAGTGAAGGAGTCTTTCACAGACAACTCATGAAGCGAAAAGGAGAAGTAAAAAAAAGCCTCTGTTAAATACAGAAAGGGAAGCAAATTACTTTATATATATAAAACTTTTTGTCTATTCTCTTTCTTTTATCTGTAACATCTAGGAAGAAATTAAAGATTAATATTTTAAAGAATTAAAAAGAACTAATTTACGAAAGAAATTTTTCTTCAACAGAGAAGAAGAAGATAGAAGTGAAGGCGTGTGAAGCATCAAACTCAAAATTGCCATGAGAGAAGCAGCGAGCAGATCACTTCTCAATCTCTCCAAACTCCTTTCTTCAAGAGAACTACTCAAATCTTGCTTCTCTTCTTCACAATCTAGACTCCTTAGCCACTCTCAACCACCCCTAATTTTGTAATCTGATAAAAAAGATTTCTTGAATCTAGAGATCTTTTTATCTTTTGGACCCATTAAAACCCAGTTACGCAGGGAGCAGACTTGCATGCAATGAATACAAATTTTTAACTTTGCACTACATAACAACCGTGACAATCAAATCCAACGATGCAGAAGCAAAAGCAAATATCAAAGAAATTAGATGAAGAGAGGTGAAAAGAAAGGGACTGGGCACCTTGTTTATGACCAGCAATCTTGTCGATGGTGGGAGGGAGCAACAATGGGAGCAACGAAGCAATTGACTGATCGAGGGAGGAAGCGAGGCCAAAATTGAGAGACTTTATCAATGAAGTGAGGGAATGGCTGAGTGAATCAATCGGTAAAGTGAGAGTGAAAGAGAGGGAAAGAGTTTATAGGGTAAAATTAGAAGAGGGAAACCAAAATAGAAGCGGGAGAGGGGAAACGAGTGAAAAAAATTATTCAGCCAATATATATATAAGGTGGCAAAGATGTAAATAAGTTAAATGCTTTTTGTTTCAAATATATTAAAAATACGGGTCGACTATTTTTGGGCATATCATATGTGACTGTTTTGAGAAAAAAAAAGTCAAGTAATCAAAATTAATTGATGTGTCAAATAATTGAAAATTTTTTGTAGTAATATATTTATATGTGTCAAATACTGATAGTTGAATACATTTCTCTCTTACCTCCGCCACGGCTTCTCTCAGCTCCCTCGCGACTTCTCTTCTCGCGTACATCGTCAGCCATCCAGGCTGTCCTTGGCAATCATCACGCCTCACCGATCTCTCCACAATAATAGTCTGACCTCACCAGGCCCTTTAAACTCCATGGATGCTCACCTTGTGAGGCCTTCCACGCTCCATAGTTCTCTCAACTTGCGATGCCCTCCGCAACTCACGGCAGTCGTGCCTCCCCAATCCTTCCACGCCTCGCGTCCAGGCCTTACACGACAGTTCCGCCATTCCACGCATCAAGTCTAGGCCTTACATGGTGGTTCTAGCCTCCTCTATGGCAGCTCATATCCACAGTTTCAACCTCCTCTGTCCATGCCTCAATAGTTTTGGTAAGTTAAATTTCTACAATTTCTTTGGTTTTATGTATTAATTTTTGTTCTATTAATCTTTGATTTATCAATGTATATTAATATTTGTAAGAAATTTTGTGGATTCATATTTGATTATTATTTCAATGAGTGGATGATTTTTAATTTTCTTGCTTCAAAGTTGAAAAAGAAAAATAATTAGGAATTGATTTACAAGTACGTATATTTTCTGTTTTGTTTGATGAGTGACCAACCCGATCAACTTGATCAACCTGAGGGAGCGGTTTGTATTTGGCCTATGCTTTTGAAAACCCGATAACGAGTTTATTTTTTACAAGTCGATGAGGTATTGGGTTTATCGAAACCTGCCCCAACCCATGTGCACCCCTACATTATCCAACTAAAGTTGGACTCAGACAATAGCGATTTAAGGTCACACAAATCCTTTGCTGTCATTTATGGTTGCTCAATTGCTGATTTGATTATTCCAACATAACAAGTTAAGAGTCAATGCTTATTAATTAGCTAATTGATTTGACTCAAGAGAAGAAATATGAGATGTTTCCTAGCTATTTTATTCATATCTACACTCAAAGATTTCAGTAGATAAACTGTACTCTTAGTGGAACCTAATTCACAAATGGCGATAAATATTGCTAATAGCACGATGTGATACAAAAAGTACTTGTTAAAATTGTGGTTGTATTTGATGTTAATTATTTTTCTTCATTTTTATGGTCTTAAGTGTTATTTGATTTCCTAGTCAGTAGGTCACATGCCTTTGAAACATGGGCAAGCCAATCAAATAGGAAATACTGGTTTATATCATTGACAATTTTCCTATATTATGCTTAGATTCACTTAATGAAACTGTTTCATTACCAATTCTAGCAAAATTATGGCTACTAGTAATTCTCCAACGGCCTATTAAATTCTGATTTTTATGGCCCAAAATTAGCATCCTAGTATAATCCAAGCTCTCCATACAGATCCTTCTAGAAGATTGCATTCCTGCAATTTTTTGGGTGCTATTGTTTTTGGACAGATTATCCATGTTATTTCTACTATCCAAACCTTTTGATTTGATTTTTCCGCACCAATTTAGTAATTTTTATTAATGTATTTATCGTATACTAGGCAAATTTATTAATGTTTGAATCTTTTGTAATACATACACATACACACACAGCCTTTTGGTTGGTGCTTATTATTAAAACTTTTTATGTTTGTTGCTAGGCCCCGTTGACAGTAATGATCTCAACAATTCAAAAGAGGATTGAAGTGGAGAAGAAGATTAAGCTTCAAGACTTCAAGACAGAATTGAACGGCAATGGAAGGTTATACATATGCTTTTATAGTCCTTACAGATATATATGCTTTAGTATACTCATAGTTCAAACCTTTGAGCTCTTTTAGGCTAGACAATAATGCACTTTTACTTTGTTCGACTTTAAACATAGATAGATTGAAATTTGGTCCGGCCATATATACCTTTTAAATCTATGTATGTAGTCGTTGAGTTTAGGCTAGACTGCAAATGAAAACTTATGACATCATTTGATAACTATATATTGTCTTTTTAAATCCAAGGCTATACTTTTGGTTTCTATTGGATGTACTTGAAACCTTTTGTGTATTTAATAGAAGTCTAATATTTATAAAGAAGGATGTGAGAATTTTAATTCCATTTTCCATTTTTGTTTACTGTATGATATTTTTATTTTTCTTCAGAAATAATTGCTAAATTTTTCAAATCTACTTTGAGGTGAAATAAATCTGACAAAACGGAGCTACCAATATAACAATTTTGGTACAATCATCCACTCAATATTTGTCTCTAAAACATCGTATACATGACTAAAAAGTTTTAGTAGCTAATACAAATAATTTACAACTAAAATTTTATTCCTAAAACTTAAAATATTTATCTTGCATTACATATTATACCAAATGCATTGTATATGTCACAAAATTGATTGTTCCAAATTGATACATCCTAGAATTAATTAAAATTTATGACAAAATATATCATATTGCAACAAAAATTGTGTTTGCTAAAGGCTTCAATTTTCGTCCTTCATTTTCATTTCTCCACTGTTTTCAAACATTTTTTAAAAAATTAATTTGTTTCAAAGTTATGTATTATGTTACTAAATAAATTTTGGGGCAAAATATATCATATTGTAACAAAAATTTTGTTGCTAAAGGCTTCAATATTTGTTTCTCATTTTCATTTGGCCATTATTTTCTATATTTTACAACAAATTAATTTGTTTCGAAATCACACATTTTGCAACAAAAAAGAATTTGTAGACAAATTGTACAATTTAGCAACTAAATATTTGTTGCTAAAGCCTTGAATACTTGCCTCAAATTGATGCTTTCTGCAATTACTGCGAAATATTTTTGTCTTAAGTCTTTTAGCTCCAATTTTTGTGCTTTGTCATATAAAAAATTTCGTGGCAAAAATGTCTCCTTCAACGACAAAATTTTATTGTCGCCTAATCTTTCTGCCACGACATAGCAACAAAGCAATTTTTGTTACGGTATGTTTATGTAACAAAATTTATACTTTTAGAGATAAAACTGATTCGTTGTAAAATTCTTGTAGTGTGGTATCAGAGAAGAAAGTCTTGAGTTTCAAACCCCTATATGTGCATATTTGCATTTTCATTGGTATTCGTCCCTCTTTTGTTTGAATTTGGATTGCATTGGTATTTCTATCTCTATCTAAATCTAGGTTTGAGCTCCATACAGACCATTTGGTCCACGTTACAAGTGAGAGGAAATGTTGAGAGAATGAAGCTTAATAGCTATTATGATAGCTTAAGTGAACCATTTGGTCCACGTTACATTTGAGGTAGAGTGTTAGGAAAACGAAGCTTAATGCTAATATTAATCCCTATTTGGATAGCTTAACTTTTGGAGTCAGTAGTTTTGTGACACCTAGTTTAGTTAATTAGTATTTTACATAGGTATTAAGCTGAAGTATGAGTCTTTTATTTGGAGAGTGGTTCTATCAAATCAACCTTCCTTTCCTCTGCTTCTTTTCATTTTTACTCTCTTATATCTGGATTTCTTCAGTTTATTTGTTCCGCAAATAGAACATGCAACATTTGGTGTCAAAGTTGGTTACCCCCAATCCCAACTTTTCTATTTATGGTAGATGTAAGAAAAGAAAGACATAATTGAGGCTTTTGTTTCGAGACAATTTGAGAAGTAGCATGTCACAATTCTAGAGATCTTTCTCAAGCTTCAAATTTTCAATGCCAAATATGAGCAATTATATTGGTGGTATGTACAAAATGAATGTAAGTTCGAGTAAGAGTCCAATTCTAGAAGATGACTTTGTCACTCTATCTGCTAAGGCTACAAACAACAATCTTGATTGGAAGTTAATTAAATTTTTCGAAATTCAACTACGAAGATCCAGATAGTTGCTTTGACAAAGCTGGGAAATACTTTGAATACCTAAATGTTTTAGTAGACAATCAAGTACATGTAACCTCATTGGACCATGATAGAGGAGCCTTATGATGTAATCATTAGTTAATAAAAACAAATGGCTAGGATCGAAGATTTGGCAGAATTCTCTCGAGCTCTCCTCAAACTATTTGATCCTGGTCGTAAATGTAAAAGTCCTCAATTTTTTTATGATGATAAATGAAAATAATTAAGGTAGATAATGCCATGATGAAGTGATATATCATCCATCAAAATTTCCTACTCGCAAACAATCATACTTTTGAGGAAAGGGAAATGTTACGTGTGCAAATATGGCTAAGAGTTACAGGGCCAAATATACGTAGTTTGCAGTTAATTAGCATTTTATTAGTTATCTAAGTTGAAGCAGCTGTTCTAGAGTTTGTATTTAAGTAGTTTATTTGGAACAAATGTTAAAGATATTATTAGGAATATGCCATTAAAGAGTATAACAAAAGATTACATTTATGCAATAATGACATTTCATTATATAGATTAATATGATTCATGAATTTATATATAATTATGTCTTTTGGGTTTCACACTTAATTGTAAAGTATCAAAAAATCAATGAGTACTCAACGAGAAATATGAATCATCATTTATACAAAATAGGTTTACGTATGCAAGACATGATACATTCATTGAGTCTAAATAGTTCACAAACTTATAAATAAAGGCTAGACTTTTTTGGACAAGGTTACCATTAATTGTTTGGTGCCTTAGTGATAATGGTGACTTGCAAATCATCAAAGCAGTGACTTTGGGTGCAAAACCACAATGAACATAAATGGACCACATGATATAGGTTAAAGGGTAAAACCAATATCTTAAATCTATGTATCACAACCGAGACAATAAAGGCATATCTAGCTATCTCAATCTTGAAATGTAATTATATCATGAATATAGGTTAATCATTTGGATTAGAATCAAAGGAGAGATCTTTTTGAATGTATAGATTAACCTTGACTAGTTGGATCATTAAGTATCCATGTTTATGGGAATATATGTACATGGGTATGGATAGGCTTGGGCATTTGGCCCGTTGGGTCCAGGGCCCCGGTCAGACCCAGACCAACGAAGCAGGTCAAGACCCGCCCCGGAGCATCATAGGGGCGGGTTTGGGGCAAAAATTTTTTGCCCCGGCCAGGGTGGGTCCGTATCCAGGCTCTTGGACCCGTTGACCCGCCCCGCCCGCTATGATTTAGGGGTGTATTTATAAAATTTTAAAATTATAGGACTGGTTAAATTTCTAGGCTATATTTTTTAAATTTTTCATATATATAAATTCTTAATAATTTTACAAACAATGCAAGTACTTTAACAAAAATTACATTTTAATTAATAATTAACATTTTTTAGTATATTAACATCAATTTACTCATGTTATAATGACAAAATAAAATATTTTATTTTATAGTAATTGAATTTGTATAATATATACAACCTTGATATAGATTATTAAGTACTAATTAAATTATTACAATATTAACAAGATTATTTTTAAAATATATATCTTTAATATACTCAATATATTATTTTCTAAATAAGTAAATAGAAATATGATAAAAATAATCTTAAAAGCTTAAATATATGATTTATTGTAAATTAATTTAATTAATTAAATTATTAATGTTTCATAAATATATAATGTTAATTATTTGGTGTATACCAATCATATTATTATTATTATTATTAGATTGAAACTAAATCAATATGCTATTGAAAAATAATTTAATTGTATTATCAACTATTTGAAAATTTATCAATTAACTAGTTTACAAGCAATAATATACTTTTAATATTATTTCTAATTGAGTATGTAACATTATTACTAATATAATCAAAAGACAATTAATGATAATTAAATATTTGTATTTTATACTAACTAAATTTGTATAATATATACAATATTGATATAGATTACTAAGTAATAATTAAATTATTGCAATATTTAATAAGATTATTTTCACAATATATACCTTTAATATAATCAATATATTATTTTCTAAATATGTAAATAGAAATATGATAAAAATAATCTTATAACCTTAAATATATGATTTATCGTAAATTCGTAATTTAAATTAATTAATTAAATTGTTAATGTTTCATATATATATATATATATATATATATATATATATATATAATGTTAATTAATTAGTATATGCTAATCATATTATTACTATTATTAGATTGAAATTAAATGAACATATTATTGAAAAATTATTTAATTGTATTTTTAGCTATTTGAAAAGTGTTAATTAACTAGTTTACAACAATAATACACTTTTAACATTATTTCCAATAGAGTATGTAACAATGTTACTAATACAATCAAATGATAATTAAATATTTGTATTTTATAGTAGTTAAATTTGTATAACATATACAATCTTGATATAGATTACTAAGTACTAATTAAATTATTGCAATATTAACAATATTATTTTAAAAATGTATACCTTTAATACAATCAATATATTATTTTCTAAATATGTAAATAAAAATATGATAAAAATAATCTTATAACCTTAAATATATGATTTATCGTAATTTAAATTAATTAATTAATTAAATTATTAGTGTTCATAAATATTTATAATATTAATTAATTGGTATTTGCCAATCATATTATTACTATTATTAGATTGAAATTAAATCAACATGTCATTGAAAATTTTATTTAATTGTATTATCAACTATTTGAAAAATTGTCAATTGACTAGTTTACAAGCAATAATACACTTTTAACATTATTCTAATAGAGTATGTAACATTATTACTAATAAAATCAAATGGTAATATACAACCATTTTAATTTTAATTTGAACATTTGTTGTCTTTATGATTGTTAAAAAATGATCATAGATATAAATCATATGATGAGAAATTGAGAAGGAGTTATTTACAAAGATGTAAAGTTACAGGAGATGAAGTTGCAAAAATATAAAGATTACAGGGGTGTGATTGTAAAAATATAAATAGAGGCGGGACGGGGATCTACTTAAAATTTTTTTGCCCCGTCCCCCCTTGCCCCGCAAAGGGGCAATGGGGCGGGGCGGGGCAAAAAAAATTTGAACGGGGCAGGATTGGATACTTGCTATCCCGTACCCGTCCCACCCCAGTTCCAAGCCTAGGTATGGAATCATAACTAGAGGATATCATGCCTAAGGGGTTTGCGAAGGTTTTTCATAGGGAGATCCCTTAGTATGTGACCAAGTGTAGGTGGTTCGTATGATAATTATCCCATAATTTTCGAACAATGAACACTTGGTATTTTGTGTTAATATGGCATAAATGCCATATATGTGTATGTTATATACATGAAATATTAATTTGAAAATCATGTATAAAATTATTGATTAATGTTGTGGTTATTCATTAGTATATAAATTATGGTTATTACTTTGACATATGGATAATATTGAATAACTAAAATCCCGAACGTGAATAAGCAATATATTGGTAAGAACGTAACTTTCATATACTTGGTTATTATATAATACAATGATTCATAGTACGAAATCATGGACATCATGTATGGGTTACAGTTATAACTTAGTATAATCAATAAAATATACTAAAATGTTAATTACAATGAATTTTGTGATTTATATATGTATACCCTGTTGGGCCTATTCAACATTATATTAATTGATATTATTCAATAAATTACTAATTACTTGGCAGAAATAATGGTTGAACTTATGCTTGGCATCATGTTACTAAATTATAAATCTGTAAATAACTTACCTTATAATTTGATTTATACGCAAGGTATTAACACTAATAATTATCAATGATATAATTAGTGTTGACAATATCAACCTGAGGAAAAAATAATAATAACCAATGTGAATATCAATTGTTTATATTAGATGATGAGACATAATTACGTACGTAATATATATTTTTAATTTATTATTACAAATATGACTAATTTGTAACTTATGTTTTGTCTTAGTAAACCAGTTACATATACAGTGTAAGTCAAATGATAATAATTATTTCGATCATATAATGGATTATGAGTATATAATTAATTAATAATTAATCTTGTTAAATTGATTGGTCATTAGCTTCATTAATATAAGTTAATACCAAATGACTGGAGATATATATATATATATATATATATATATATATATATATATATAGACATCATGCTAATCATTAGACACTTAATTAGCGATTGAACTGCCATGCATGCAAATTAACAGACCAGTCATGGCATGGGATGGACACCGGTTTATATATATATATATATATATATATATATATCTCTGTGTGTGTGTGTGTGTGGGTGGGTGTGTTGTTATGGTAACAATAGAATGAGAGAAATAACTAATTTAATTGGTCACTCACTGTAACTAATTAAGTCGTTCTATGATTATATATAAATCAATTAATTATTTAAAAAAAATAAAATCTTTTATAGGACGAGAAGCTTTAACGAAAGCATAACGGTATTAGCCTTCCCTCCAATTTCGACTTTAAACGAATTGCTTGTATTTCTTGTAAAAATCAAGAAACTGTTTCTTGCTCACCATACCACTTTAGCGCATTCGACATGACTCGTTCCCTCGTAGAAGCTGTTTGCCATGATCTGCTCGACAAGACGGTGGTGCTTTCGTGTAAATCTTGCCCCGCTTGCCACGGTGTTCGATTCTTGTTGGCTTCCAAAAGCCTCTTGAACTCAGCACTGGCAACTGCTTACAGACGTACAAGATTCACTGCACCATTCTTGGTGCAGCTGCGAGCTGACAATCACGACGGACTCTCTGCGTTTTGCTTGTTGGAGGGGCTATACAGGGAGAGGGCTCTTCCCCTTGACCATGCGCTGCAGCGGCTTATTGGGTCGACAAAAGGTTTTTTGGCTTTCTCCACTGCATCTTTAGAGATTTCGTTATCCAATCCTGTGAACAACACATCTTATTTGCTCCCAAAACTTGAGGTAGTAGGTGATGAATCAGATCATGATGATGGGAGTTTCCACTTCAATCGATTCTTATTATCTCAAGACCCGTTGAAAAGTGATCATCAGGGTTTTGCAGAAACTACTTATGCCGTTGTTATATTCAAAGAAGTTGTAATGGTTTTGAAGATTAGGAATGGAGGTAATGATCAACAAAAGTGGGAGACAGTAAACTCTGAAGAGAGGTACTTGGACGCATTCCTTGAGGATACGACCATGTACCTGTTGACAGAGGCTTTCAATGTTGAAATTTGGGACTTGCTTTCCATGACAAGGCTTGAGCTTTTCAAAATGTATGGTCTTGAACTTGAAGTCTCCATTCGGAGCGAGCATAACGAGGGATGGCTGTACCTGGAGGAGTTTAACCTCTGCAGGAGTTCTGAGGGTCTTGAGCTTATTGCGAGAAAGTTGACTTTAGTAGAGAGTGATGATTGGCGCAAGATTGAATACAGAACTTCTGATGTAAAACTATTTCGAAAGGATGGTCTGCAATGGGATCAAATTCATTGGAGTAAATGAGATTGTAACACTGCAGAACGAAGATTTTTCAGTATTAGAACCTAATTCGGTTTATTTTTGTGAGAGTATTCATGATCGTGATGAGGAGGAAGGGATGGGGATCCCTGAAGATGTGGCTGGATGCTGTTGTTGGGGACTCACCAAACATCCCGCATCTCTGTGATTAGGATGTGTTTACCCAACAACAGCATCCAGCCACATCTTCAGGGATCCCCATCCCTTCCTCCTCATCACGATCATGAATACTCTCACAAAAATAAACCGAATTAGGTTCTAATACTGAAAAATCTTCGTTCTGCAGTGTTACAATCTCATTTACTCCAATGAATTTGATCCCATACACTGTTGTGGCTTCGACCCATTGCAGACCATCCTTTCAAAATAGTTTTACATCAGAAGTTCTGTATTCAATCTTGCGCCAATCATCACTATCTACTAAAGTCAACTTTCTCGCAATAAGCTCAAGACCCTTAGAACTCCTGCAGAGGTTAAACTCTTCCAGGTGCAGCCATCCCTCGTTATCCTCGTTCCGAATGGAGACTTCAAGTTCAAGACCATACATTTCGAAAAGCTCAAGCCTCATGGAAGGCAAGTCCCAAATTTCAACATTGAAAGCCTCTGTCAACAGGTACATGGTCGTATCCTCAAGGAATGCGTCCAAGTACCTCTCTTCAGAGTTTACTGTCTCCCACTTTTGTTGATCATTACCTCCATTCCTAATCTTCAAAACCATTACAACGTCTTTGACTATAACAACGGCATAAGTAGTTTCCGCAAAACCCTGATGATCACTTTTCAACGGCTCTTGAGATAATAAGAATCGATTGAAGTGGAAACTCCGATCATCATGATCTGATTCATCACCTACTACCTCAAGTTTTGGGAGCAAATAAGATGTGTTGTTCACAGGATTGGATAACGAAATCTCTAAAGATGCAGTGGAGAAAGCCAAAAAACCTTTTGTCGACCCAATAAGCCGCTGCTGCGACTTGAGATTTGGATGAAATGTATTTTCCCTCAGCTAAATGCCGTAGGGAGGAAGTCATTTTATTTATATACTGTGTACTAGCACAATACCAGATGGCATTGTATTACAGGAGGCCATGAAGGCCAATAGAAAACTTTCATCTGTCAATCTAGAAGCTGGTAGAAATGCCAGCACACACCTTTACAACTAATCCTGAGCTGGTACAAATGCCAGCACAACAGTTTGTAACTAATCCCAGACGAAGGATAATAAACAGAGGAAGTAATCAATAAAACAGTAATTAAGGCTGTTAACTAACTTAACAGAATTGTCACTGGTAGCACCGAAAAATAACAGAATGCAATGAAGGAGGAGCAGCTTAATGTGCTGACTTAACACTGCGCATGGTCAAGGGGAAGAGCCCTCTCCCTGTATAGCCCCTCCAACAAGCAAAATGCAGAGAGCCCGTGGTGATTGTTAGCTCGCAGCTGCACTAAGAATGGTGCAGTGAATCTTGTACGTTTGTAAGCAGTTGCCAGTGCTCAGTTCAAGAGGCTTTTGGAAGCCAACAAGAATCGAACACCGTGGCAAGCGGGGCAAGATTTACACGAAAGCACCACCGTCTTGTCGAGCAGATCATGGCAAACAGCTTCTACGAGGGAACGAGTCATGTCGAATGCGCTAAAGTGGTATGGTGAGCAAGAAACAGTTTCTTGATTTTTACAAGAAATACAAGCAATTCGTTTAAAGTCGAAATTGGAGGGAAGGCTAATACCGTTATGCTTTCGTTAAAGCTTCTCGTCTATTTTTTTTTTAAATAATTAATTGATTTATATATAATCATAGAACGACTTAATTAGTTACAGTGAGTGACCAATTAAATTAGTTATTTCTCTCATTCTATTGTTACCATAACAACACACCCACCCACCCACACACACACACAGAGATATATATATATATATATATATATATATATAAACCGGTGTCCATCCCATGCCATGACTGGTCTGTTAATTTGCATGCATGGCAGTTCAATCGCTAATTAAGTGTCTAATGATTAGCATGATGTCTATATATATATATATATATATATATATATATATATATATATATCTCCAGTCATTTGGTATTAACTTATATTAATGAAGCTAATGACCAATCAATTTAACAAGATTAATTATTAATTAATTATATACTCATAATCCATTATATGATCGAAATAATTATTATCATTTGACTTACACTGTATATGTAACTGGTTTACTAAGACAAAACATAAGTTACAAATTAGTCATATTTGTAATAATAAATTAATAATATATATTACGTACGTAATTATGTCTCATCATCTAATATAAACAATTGATACTCACATTGGTTATTATTATTTTTTCCTCAGGTTGATATTGTCAACACTAATTATATCATTGATAAATATTAGTGTTAATACCTTGCGTATAAATCAAATTATAAGGTAAGTTATTTACAGATTTATAATTTAGTAACATGATGCCAAGCATAAGTTCAACCATTATTTCTGCCAAGTAATTCGTAATTTATTGAATAATATCAATTAATATAATATTGAATAGGCCCAACAGGGTATACATATATAAATCACAAAATTCATTGTAATTAACATTTTAGTATATTTTATTGATTATACTAAGTTATAACTGTAACCCATACATGATGTGCATGATTTCGTACTACGAATCATTGTATTATATAATAACCAAGTATATGAAAGTTACGTTCTTACCAATATATTGCTTATTCACGTTCGGGATTTTAGTTATTCAATATTATCCATATGTCAAAGTAATAACCATAATTTATATACTAATGAATAACCACAACATTAATCAATAATTTTATACATCATTTTCAAATTAATAGTTCATGTATGTAACATATACATATATGGCATTTATGCCATATTAACACAAAATACCAAGTGTTCATTGTTCGAAAATTATGGGATAATTATCATACGAACCACCTACACTTGGTCACATACTAAGGGATCTCCCTATGAAAAACCTTCGCAAATCCCTTAGGCGTGATATCCTCTAGTTATGATTCCATACCTAGGCTTGGAACCGGGGCGGGGTGGGTATGGGGCAGCAAGTATCCAATCCTGTCCCGTTCAAATTTTTTTTGCCCCGCCCCGCCCCATTGCCCCTTTGCAGGGCGGGGCGGGGCGGGACGGGGCAAAAAAATTTTAAGTAGATTCCCGCGCCGCCTCTATTTATATTTTTATAATCACACCCCTGTAATCTTTATATTTTTGCAACTTTATCTCCTGTAACATTTACATCTTTGCAAATAACTTCCTTCTCAATTTCTCATCATATGATTTATATCTATGATCATTTTTTAACAATCATAAAGACAAGAAATCTTCAAATTAAAATTTAAATGGTTGTATATTACCATTTGATTTTATTAGTAATAATGTTACATACTCTATTAGAATAATGTTAAAAGTGTATTATTGCTTGTAAACTAGTTAATTGACAATTTTTCAAATAGTTGATAATACAATTAAATAAATTTTCAACGACATGTTGATTTAATTTCAATCTAATAATAGTAATAATATGATTAACATATACCAATTAATTAATATTATAAATATTTATGAAACATTAATAATATAATTAATTAATTTAAATTACGATAAATCATATATTTAAGGTTATAAGATTATTTTTATCGTATTGTTATTTTCATATTTAGAAAATAATATATTGATTGTATTAAAGGTATACATTTTTAAAGTAATATTGTTAATATTGCAATAATTTAATTAGTACTTAATAATCTATATCAAGATTGTATATGTTATACAAATTTAATTACTATAAAATACAAATATTTAATTATCATTTGATTGTATTAGTAAAAATGTTACATACTCTATTAGAAATAATGTTAAAAGTGTATTATTCTTGTAAACTAGTTAATTAACACTGTTTCAAATAGTTGCTAATACAATTAATTAATTTTTCAGTAATATTTTGATTTAATTTCAATCTAATTATAGTAGTAATATGATTAGCATATACTAATTAATTAACATTATATATATATTTATGAAACATTAATAATTAAATTAATTAAATTAAATTGCAATAAATCATATATTTAAGGTTTTAAGATTATTTTTATCATATTTTTATTTACATATTTAGAAAATAATATATTGAGTATATTAAAGATATATAATTTAAAAATAATCTTGTTAATATTGTAATAATTTAATTAGTACTTAATAATCTATATCAAGGTTGTATATATTATACAAATTCAATTATTATAAAATACAAATATTTTATTTTGTCATTATAAAATGACTAAATTGATGTTAATATACTAAGAAATGTTAATTATTAATTAAAATGTACTTTTTGTTAAAGTATTTCCATTGTTTGTAAAATTATTAAGAATTTATATATATGAAAAGTTTAAAAAATATAACCTAAAAATTTAACCAGTCCTAAAATTTTAAAATTTTATAAATACACCCTTAAATCTTAGGGGGCAGGGTGGGGCGGGTCAACGAGTCTAACAGGAGGCTGGACACGAACCCGCCCCGGCTAGGGCAAAAAATTTTTGCCCCAGACCCGCCCCTATGATGCTCCGAGGTGGGTCTTGACCTGCTTCGTTGGTTTGGGTCTGTCTAGGGCCTTGGACCCAACGCACAAAATGCCCTAGCCTATCCTTACCCATGAACATATATTCCCATAAACATGGACACTTATGATCCAACCAGTCAAGGTTAATCTATCCATTCAAAAAGATCTCTCCTTTGATTCTAATCCAAATGATTAACCTATATTCATGATATAAATACATGTCAAGATTGAGATAGCTAGATATGCCTTTATTGTCTCGGTTGTGATATATAGATTTAAGTTATTGGTGTTACCCTTTAACCTATATCATGTGGTCCATTTATGGTCATCGTGATTTTGCACCCAAAGTCACTACTTTGATGGTTTGCGACTCACCATTATCGTTGAGTACTCATTGATTTTTTGATACTATACAATTTAGTTTGAAACCCAAAAGACATAATTATATATAAATGCATGAATCATATTAATCTATAAACTTATAACAAGGGTGAAAAAGTAATTTTTTGTTATTTTAAAATTGGTGTTGTAATTATCTTTCTTTCCTAAATTTAAAAATCAAGGGTTAATTGGTAATTTTTGTGTCAAGGTAAAATTTGGCTGAAATTATCTTTTTATTAAATTTAAAAATCGAGGGTGAAATGTAATTTTTAATCATTTAAAAATCAAGGGTGAAACATAATTTTCTATCATTTAAAAATCTGCGGTGAAATGTGATTTACATATTTATAAATTAGGGTCAAAATGTAATTTTTTGTCAATTCAAAATCAGAGTGAATTGTAATTTTCCTTCCATTAAAATCAGGGGTAAAATTGCGATTTTAATCAATTTTAAAAATAGGGTTAAAATGGTAATTTTGTTAAAAATATATATTTTTTAAAACAAAAGAGTCTTTTGCATCGGCAAGATGACACAAAAGGCCTTTTGAGTCAGCAAGCTTGCCGATGCAAAACACTACCCCTCGATGCAGAAGATAATTTTGCCCGCCTTATCAAATTTACAGCCCCTTTTTCTTAAGTATGTTGAAAATAGTCGCAGCCCTGATATAAAAGACCCTTTTTCTTGTAGTGGTTGCCTCCATTTATTATGCTTAATTTGGTTCTCTTGCTGATGTGTGTAGAAATTAAACCAAGCTTAAAAGTCTTGTTTAGTTTATTTGGATAAGGATAAATATAGTTTATTTGAATTAGGATAAAATTATTTAGATTTGGTTTAATATCATTTAGTTTCATAATTTAAGTAAAACTTGTCTTGATTCAAAGTTTTGGAACTACTATTCAATAGCCGCCATTTCACCAGAAACTGGCGAGTGACATTTCACCTCCACCACCACCTTGTAGACCGGGCATTGTTGATCAACTTTTCCTTTTGCACCATCGTCAAATTCCCACTGCATCACCCACAAATCACAATTTTCCCTTTCGGGTGGCACTATTCACCGCTGTGATCACTGTTCATCTAGCCATCGCTGTTCACAACCCCAACCAGATTGTTTGCTTAGGTTACTCCACGCAACTTTGCTTCTTGGTCGCCCTCCTGATTCCTTGCAGATTGCCAATTAAAAGAGGAGACGATGAGCTCACAAGCCTGCCTCGTTTTGGTGCCCGGTTTCCTTTCATTTATCCTTGTCTTTTTTATGGGATATTTATTGTTTTTGATTTGTGATTGATGGATCCACCCAAGTCAACTGCTAACTCTTGGGCTAATAAAATCAGGCTCACTGATTCGAGTACTCGATGCAAACTGCTCCCAGTTACACCCAAGAAACCGGGTACAGTCCTTGAGATCCCGGATGAGATTGTCGATGAGAATATGGCTGAATGGTGTAGATGTCTTGTTGGCTTCTTTCCGGGATATGTGATGTTCTTCCATGCTGCACGTTCAATAGAGATGTGTGCATGGAAATCTAGCAGTCTAGAGGATGTCCGCTCCACAAATAGAGGGTTTCTCATCTTTTGCTATCAAATTGAGGATGAGGTTCATGATATCTTTGCTCGTAGTCCCTGGATGTTCGGAGGTAAAACAATTATCTTTCAACCATGGAACCCGCATTTGGATTTTAATACGAATCAACTGTGGAAGGTTCCTATTTGGATTCGTTTATATGGCATGCCATTTCTTTTATGGACAACCAAAGGCCTTAGAACTGTCTCCAACATGGTTGGAATACCATTATCTTGTGACAAGATGACTTCTAATCTCTCCAGATTGGAGTATGCGAGGGTATGTGTTCTTCTTAATGCAAAACGCCCTCTGATTTAGAAATTTGAGTTCAAGTGCAAGCTCTCCCCTGAGCCCATCCAAATCCAAGTTGAATATGAGTGGGTTCCGAAATGTTGCTCCAAATGTCGAAGTTTGGTCACCGTTGTCCGGAATCGGCAAAGACTTCAGTTCAAGAAAAAAATGAGGTTAGCACCTCTGATAGCACCCCTTCTGATAGTGCCCCCTTGAATTCGGGTGAGGTTGCAATCGGTGTCGCTGGGAGTTCAAAATTGTTTCTATTCCAGTAGATTATCCAGTGCAAGTTATGCCTCCTAAAGCTGCTATAGTTTTAAGCGTAGAGTCAGTCTCAGATTCTGACACTCTATCTTCTTTTGCGATCGACCAAGATAGGCTTTTGAGAACTATCCATTGTTCTCCCAATCGTGAGGCATCTGTTTCGTCAGAGCAGATAAATACAGGATAACCTCCTGAGACTTCTCCATGTCGTTTTGAGCTTTGAATAGGCTAAGCGATGATGATCAATCTGATAGGATTGATCATACTCATTCAGACACCCCAACTACCCTTGTAAAGAAGGGTAAGAAGAAGAAAAACAAGAAGGGTTAAAGTTCTTGTATTTTTTGTTGTAGGCCGTTTGTGGTCAATTCTTATTTATGTTGTTAAGGCTATTTGTGGCCTTTTACTTTGTTTTAGGCTGCTTGTGGCCTTTATTTTTGATATATTATTGGATTGTATGTTTGGACTATACGTCCTAGTTGTAATTCTTGAGGTATACCCCTCGGATTTTTGTACACTATAATTTTTTGAATTTATATTACTAAGTAACTTTTCCAAAAAAAAAGTGTTTTGTTTTCCTACACTGTTTTTTTTATTATCAGGTAATTAGCTAAGCATATTCATTTTCAAAAGTTCCTTTTTTAATTTGTTCCAATGGCAAGGGGCCTTTGCTGTTTATATTTTTTGAAGTAAAGAACATGCTCTAGTGAAATCATCTGGGCCTATGATATGATGAAACTATAGTTTTAAATTGAATGCGAAGCAAGTGCAAGGGGTTTACTATTATATGATAATTATAAGAATCCAGCAGTTCCAATAGTTACAAGTTGAACTCTTTATTCACATATATGTGTATGTATACATGATATGATTCTCTGAAATCACATTTGGAGATTCATATGTTACGATTCTGAATTTGCATTTGGATATTGGAGTTAATCTTTTACTAAATTGCTAACTTTTGAATTTACTTGGAATTCAATGATGTCGAGGAAAACTAGACAACTATACGTAAAATATGTCTATACATATCATGATTCAAAATCCAGTACTACTATATACTACACTTGTGAAAGTTCTGGAGGTATGCACTTACAAATAACAATATAGTCAACTGTAATATAAATCAACATAGGAGGATTTTTACGTGGTTCGGTTACAAAAGCCTACGTCCACGGACAGCTATCGAGCTACAATTCACTATGCTTTTGTTTGTACAATCTTTAGGACCTTTTACAGTGCTGACTCACCCTCACACACAGACTTAATCTTTGACAAACAAAATCTTTGCAAAGATTCTAAACACTAGTGAAACTGCTCACTCTCTGTCACAGATAACTTAACAATACACTGTTAAGTTATACATAACACTCGATGTCTGACAGAATAAACACTCAACTCTCATGATTCTCTAAGTGTTTACTAATTTGCTCAGACTTGATCAACACCTTATGTACAAGTTTTAATTCTCATACATGATTACAAAGACTCAATAAATCAAAGACATAACGACATTCCTTGGCGTTAAAGCTTGTCTCTTTTCAAAGTTACTGAATGCATGGAATGTCTTTAACAACCAACAATCTCCCTTTTGCGTAAAAAACTCTCTCACACTCATCACTATGTTGTTGACGTTTTATTATATAATGAGAGGTCTTGATACAATCTCCCTAAAGTCCTATAAAGATCTTAATCAAACTCACATTAGGATTAGAACAACAAAATAGGAATATGCTTTTTAGTTAATCTCCTAAAGTAATTAGGGTATATCAACTATCTTCCTATTTTGATTAGGATACAAAATATTATCCTGATCAAGAGAGATAATAATCAAAGTACTTCCTATAAAAATTAGTTAGAAACAGTAAAATAGGAATAAAACACTTCAATTACTTTTATCACAAGTTAACCAAAATTTTGAACATGTGTATATCACATGTTTGACATTATCACCAACAACTTGAATAGTTGAATTCACTGAATAAAGATGCAAAAAAAGCATTCATAACAACTTTGATTTCATTTGATTATGAATGGACTGTAAAGTGAGGATATTTTCTGTTTTTCTATGATGTCAAACATATTCAACTTGAAGCATTCACTAAACTTCTATAAATTGCTAGCTGAACTCATTTTTTATATTATATGTTCTGCTTCATTCATTAAAAACTGTCAGAGATCTTTTTATTTTATTAATGCAGTTTTCTGTTTTAGAAACTTCTTTTTGTTGATCTTTAACTTATTTTTGTTGATCTTTATTTCTATAATTGTGAATGCAAAGCAAATGTTGTTTATTTTCAAGATAATGTCTTCTTTATATCCAATTTTAAATCAAAATATCCAGTGCTGCAACTAGATTTACAATAAGCTTGCTAATTTGGTTTAGTTTTGTTGATTTTTTTTTTTTTTGCTACACCTAGTGGTGAGCTAATTAATCTAAACTTTTTCTTCCTACATTTTGTAGGCTGATATCAGATTGGTGGTTGATTGTGTCCGCGCTACACACAAACACACACACACACACACACATATCTACATTTTGGAGTTTCACTATTGAACAATTACTGAGCAGTGAAACCATGCATATCTTTCGGGTCATACTACGGTACACCTAATGTACCGATACATCAATTTTGAATTTGTGTAAAAATTATAAATAAATGTGTAAAACTTATAAATCAATATGTAAAAGTTGTAAATACAATTTTTATATACTCAGTTACAATTATTTTAAATGAGCGTGTAAAAGTTGTAAATACATGTGTAAAAGTTGTAAATAAATATGTAAAAGTTGTAATACAACTTTACACACATTCGTTTACAATTTTTACGTATTCATTTACTATTTTTATACATATATTTACAACTTTTATACAATTTAAAAAAATGAAGCACCGGTGCATCAAGTGTACCGTGGCCACAGCCATATCTTTATGCAAAGACATAATCCTTTAATCCTCTTCCAATTAATAGTATATTCTGTTCCATTTATAAAAGACAAGCTACTTACAGAAAGAGAGTTAAGAGAATCCCAAAAATATAATATTTAATTAATTATGGTGCACAAGCGCATCTAAAAACTGATAAGAGCATTCTCTAAATTAAACTGATCATAACTGATGGATCCTATTCAACCAGTTACACAGTGACGTTGTCAGCAGAAACGAAGATGGAATCACTGAGACGAAGCAAGGTGGCAATCCAGGTGTTAATGGTGAACAAACTGAAAAATTGCTAAGCCTTGAGATTTCTGAGCATGTGAATTTTGAAGGTAATTAAGATACTTAATACATTGATATGTATCAAGTGAAAAGTCCTTCATAGCAGTAGTACTTTTCATATATTTTAAACCACATTTGTGCTGACTCGGTATAGGTAACATACTTCCCTATATGTACAGAAAATGAAGAATCAACAGACAATTAAGTCAGTGGGGATCATAATGTTGATCTTTCTCAATACTGGCTATTATGGATGGCCGTACAAAAGAATGCTTGGGAAAGTGTGCAAAATATGATGGATAATTTTCATAAGGGCTCAACCACCAATTTTACAAAATTGGTAAGCCATAAAGATGATGTATCTTTGAACGGGGGAGGTACCTTATACACTCTTTCTGATCCAATAACTAAATGTTCTTTTGTGCTACATATTTTCTCACATATATGTACATATAATTTTGAATTAATAGAAACCATTACGAGTGAGGATCACAATGTTTATCTTCAGTACTAGCCATTATGGAGGGCTGGAGACGAGAATAGCTGGCATAGAGTGGAAAATTTCATCAACGAAAATTGACAAGGCTTACATCAAAAGCTTCAAACATGAAACGCAAACCGATAAATGAAGAATGCAACTAAGTTAACCACACTAATATCAAGGGAAATTGCATGCATGTATAGTATTTACCATATCTCGTATTATGATAACTTGGTACAGTTTCTTGCATCATTTGCAGGCATAGAAAGTAAAAACGATTTAGTATTGGTTGAATGTAGAATTATTGTTTAGTAATTTCAGGATTAGAGGTTAGTTCTTATATGTTGTAGCCTGATCGTTTGTTAAAGAATTGGAAATAAAAATGGAAGAGAGGGAGAGAGAGCTACATGCCATTAAATTAGACAATGAAGCGGTTTGTTATCTTGGTTAATGGGCATATTTTTTTTTTTTTTTGGATTATGCTTAACTATTATTTCTTCAATTATTTTCTACGCCTGGGCTAATTAAGAAGGACCTTTTCAGAGAACAAAATAAAGAGCTGGCAGCATTTAGATTATTGTTTGCCATAAGACGTTTATTTGGCGATTGAAGTCCATTTCTTTATTTATTTATTTTTATTTTTTTGTATAACTCTTGTCTTAATCTATTAAACAATAGTCTTAATCCAAGTGTAGAAAGAAGAATGAATTTGGATTTAATGGGTTCTTCCGTGTGGTGTTCTACATAACTAGCTTGTTTCCCTTCTGTTGTGAATTCAAATAAATTATTTGATATTTGAGTTTCCAATTCCTCATATTGATTTTGTGAACTTCATCATTGTAGGCTAGCTGGTTGCTTGCAATCCCTTTTACTTCACTGGAAGACCTAAACAATTTGGTGAATTATCTTTTGCTGGTTGCATTCTCTGTTGCCGATTTTATTACCTAGTTTTATGTGTTTGCTACCTTAGATGGTGTTTCGAGGATGTGGGTATTTTGCCAGGTACTATTTTAAAAAGATGGTAGTGCCAATGGTTTTAACTCTTAAGCTTGTATATGGATGAATGGGTACTTAATGTTGTGATTTTGCCTTTTTAATTGTTTAGAATAATACCATATTCTGCTTTTGTAATTCCGAGGTTAGTACATGTAAAGTTAATAGAATATAATTATTATTGCTACTCAATTGTTTGTATGGAGAATTAAAAAAGATGCATTTTTTTAGAATTTTATTAAATTAATAAACATTGGCAAATTTGGTCATATTAAGTAACAATAAAACATAAGAGTAAAATTGTAATCCTATAAATTCTAAAATCATGGGTAGAGTCATTATTTTAAATCGTAGAACTGTGTTTTCCTAAAAATATGATTTTAGGGGCAAAAATGTAATTTAGTGGATTTTAAACCTTCAATTAAATTTTTAATTTAATGCAAAATTATTTTTTAACATTATTAAGTATTGTGAATGATCAAGTAACACAGATTTCCTTATGAGGCAAGAAGGGTGCTTCTACAAAACACCTTGCCCCACCACAAATGACCTTCTGGGCTACCGTAATAAATTTACAGCCCATTTTACTTATGTCAACCCAAAACCATGTTAAGCCCACTGCAAATGACCCTTTTTTTCTATACTGTGTGAAGCTAAATAGGATCACATATAAGATTGTCCTTCAGTTAAGGTAGAGGTGTACACCGGTCGGGTTTAACCTAACGCAAATCGACCTGATACACTCTCGGCTATTTCTAATGGCCACTGACCATACCCAAAAAGGTCACTGAAGCCAACATTATCTTACCATAATCGGGTAAGTGCGGATTGGATTGGGCAAAATCGGATTTGACTATAATTAAAGCCAACATTATATTTGACTTTAATTTCAAACAAGTTTTTATTCTAATTTTGAGTTTACATCTTGGGCTTTCATCTAGGTTTGGGCTTTTATATAAGATTAGGTCATCAATCACATCTATTCTCAATTGTTTTTCTTTTTTTTGTAATTATATATTTACAAGCTAAATACAAAATATAAAATTTACATAGATCTATTTATTAATTTTGTAATTAAAATATTAAAAAAATCTACCTTGAACAAAAAACTTCAAAACAAAAATTTATACTCCCACAAATTCTTCAACAAAAGAAGAAATTACATATAAACCAAGTTGCAGCTATAAAGAAAAGTTACACAGAAGTTGTTGCATCTAAAAGGTTTCCAAATGGTAGGCATCATGAAGATCTTGCAAGTGATAGAGGTTCTAATTGTTGACCCAGGTATGGCAACCCGGGGGGGGTGAATCAGGCTTTTATTTATAAAAACAGATTTAGAAAACTTTTCTTTAACTATCAAAATTAGTTCACTCTTTCTTTGAGAATAAAGGTAAAGAAGATGAAAATAAAAGTTATCTAAGATGCAATCGAGAGAGTATAACAATAATGAACAATTACAAGTGCAAGTAAATATAAAGAGGATAGGGAAAGAGAGAGCGCAAACTCAATTTACGTGGTTCGGCAAACCTTGCCTACGTCAACGGACTCCTAGCTCCTCTACAAGCTAGGCTTTACACTAAGTTGTAGAATACTCTACAACTTGCTTGATGAACAGCTTCACCAAGACTTTTTCCTTCAACTTTTGATAACATCACACCAAGAGTTCTCTCAAGGATAACTTTTATCATTTACAAGAAGATCCCTCTCTCTCCTCACAATAAAAGAACAAAGAAAATTTTTACAATAAAAGTACAACTCTCTTCAATGAGTAGATAAAGAATATAAAAGCTCTCTAGACTTGATATTTCTCTTGTTTTTGCTTGATGGATTCTTCTCTTGTTGAATGCATGGGAGAATGGCTCCTTTTATAGGCAAATGGGATGAACTTAATCAAGTGAAGACACTAACTCCAAATTTTCTGCCTACCATAAAAAAACATAATTTTGTCTGCCATTTTTGTCAATGCTCCGTTTGAAATTTGAAAATCTGCAAAGCATCAAATGTTTGGATAATTGAATAAGCTTTCCAACACATTAAGAATTAGGTTCATTTGGATATCTCTAGCTCAAGATATGGACAAAAAACCATTCGGTGCTCATGTGACTTGATTTTTCTTCTTTGTGTCAGTCCACTAATATGCATATCTATTATGTCAGCCTCCCATTTGAAATTTAAACTTCTTTAAAAAACATGAAATATGATCCATTGAATCATTTTTCCAATGCCACAACAATCAAGTCATTTGGATATCTCTAGCTCAAGATATGGAGAAAACACCATTCAGTGCTCATGTGATTTGATTTTTCTTCAAATTACACCATTTGAAATTTGAATTTCTTCAAAAAAATATGAAATGTTATTCATTAAGTCATCTTTCCAGTGCCATAAGAATCAAGTCATTTGGATATCTCTAGCTCAAGATATGTCTAAAATAGTATTCGGTGCTTATGTCAGTTGCTTCTATTTGTCTTTTAACTTGCATGATGATTTGGACAACCTTGCACTTAAAATTGGAATTTCTTTAAAACATATGAAATGTTATAAATTGAGCAAGCTTTCCAAAGGCTTAAGAATCACGCCATTTGGACATCTATAGAGAAATATATGACCAATCGATTGAACATTACTCATGTGTCATATTTCTTGAGTCAAACCTTGTTCTTAAACTTTGGTGCCTTTAACATGTAGTCTTATTCTTACACATAAATAAACATGATAGTAAAACCTCAATGAATCAATGTGTATTGTTATCATCATATTATCATGTAGCCCTAAGACTAACACTAATAGGACAAGTAGCAGCATAAAAGCTTCACTATGCAGGACTACAATATGGGTTACATATACAAGAGATCTAGAATCTAAACTATTAAAACTAAAGGCTGCCATTCCAGAATCTAAACTACTATAACAGATCTAGAATCTAGAATGGTAACTCAGACACATAAAAGGTTCAAGGAAGACAATAGCTACTAGTTTGAAAGAGAGGATAGTCAAGTCATGATTTAGAATGTGTGAAAGTGAGAGACTGATAGAGAGAAAGAGAGAGATGAGCGATGTTGTCAGTTGCTACTGAAAGGCAAGAGGAGAGAAAGTGAAGTTTGATGCTATTGTGGGTGTAAGTGAATGAAATGATAGTGGAAAAATTAGGGTACAAATTGAAAATGATTTAAATATTTGTTTTAGGGTAAGAAGGCTCATCAGACCGAGTATTTTTCATGGGTTTTTTAATCTACCTGATATTCGACCCTAAAAAATCAGTTTTCTAATTTACTCACCTGATACACCCAATATTCTTATTATTACCATATTGCACCTGATTCGAATCCAACAGGTTGATCAATTCTGGTCGGTTTGGCGAGTAACATGTACACCCCTAAGTTAAGGTAATAAAGATTACCGATCACTTAGACATTTGCCAGAAACCAAAACCATATGCACTCCTGCAAAATTTGCTATGAAGAAAAACCAAGATAAATTTAGAATCCTCACTAGGAACAATTCAACAATAAATATACTTGTATCAAATAAAATTGAAGAAATGATAAAGTTTTGTTCACTTTATATGGGAGGGAAATGTTGGTTCTAGACGTGGCACACATGGCATGTGCATTGCACATGAGTAATTTGTCATCATGTGATAAAAACATTAAATGTGGATATTTTTCTAATCTCATTTATATTATATAAATGTTTTGTATTAGGAGAATTTTAATTAAAATAGGATAAATTTTGATATGGCATCTTAGTTGAATAGGAATTTTTATATTTGTATAAATTATATCTTATTAGGTTAGGATATTATTTAAGTATTCTAGTTTACTTAGGAGAGTATATTATCAATTCCTATAATGTTTGATTGTTATCTAAACTTTTCTTATGAGTTTTATTTAGATTCTATAGGATCTTGACAAGGATCGCAATTGATATCAAATACTATATAAAGCTATCTTCATAGCTTTTGGAGTAAGGCATTCAACGCATTCAAGGCAAATTGAGAGAGAGCAAGCAAGAGCAACTTTGAGTGCATCTTTTATTTGTTTTTTATATCTTGTGTAAAGCTTTAGACTTTGGTTAATTGTTATAGATCGTGTGAGCTTAAGGGAGTTGAGTAATTACATGTTTCTATAACAGTTACGAGTGTTATGTTATTCTTAACTGTGTATAGTTAAGATAATCGTGACAGAAAAAGAGTAGCATCAGAAGAGTGTATGAAGGACTATAGTTGTGATCGAGGTTAATCAAATTTATATAGATTAAGTTAGTGTGTAAGCAGGTGTCTACCATTGTAAAGAGTCCTAAGTCAAGTGTAAACACAAGCAACATAGTAGATTGCAACTCTTATTACCCGTGGATGTAAGTTGGTTATAATCGAGCCACATAAACATCCTGTTCCGATTTACGTTACTGTTTTCAGTTATATTATTCTTAACTTCCATATGCTGCAAAAACTAACAATTGGTATCAGAGCAGGTACACTGACATACTAGTGCAGATCAAATTTTTTTTTGGTAGGTATGAAAGGATTTTGGAAAGGAGGATCAGTCACTCAACCACCGTTACTTGAATATGCAAACTATGCTTATTAGAAAGACAAGATGAGAGCTTTCATCAAATCAATTGATGAAAAAGTGTAGAAGAGCACTGTTCATGGTTGGACACCCCCAATAAAAACCAATGACGCTGGACAGAAGATTGAGAAACTACAAAATGAATGGAGTGAACTGAATATCGATTAGCTGGATAGAATTCCAAAGGCATCAATGCTATTTTTAATGTTGTCATTCTTCAATAGTTTGAATTAATTTCGAAGTGCACCATTGCCAAAAAAGCTTGGAATATCCTTTAGGTAAAGAATGAAGGTACTCAAAGGGTTAAAGAATCTAAGTTGCTTACTTTGACTTCTAAATTTGAAAACTTAGTTATTCATGAAGAAGAAACCATTAGTGATTTTCATACTAGACTTTCTGAAATTACTAACTCTACTTATATGCTTGGTAAGGAATATACTAAGGCTAAAATTATTGGTAAGATACTTAGATCTTTACCAGAAAAATTTCAGCCTAAAGTCATAGTTATTGAAGAAAGTAATAATGTGAAATCATTGTGAGTTGATGAGTTGATTGGGTCTCTTCAGGCATATGAGATTGGTTTAAAGTCAAAAAAGAGGGGAAAAAGTATTGCCTTTATTAATTCTTTAGAAAAAAGAGAAAAAGATGAAAGAAATTTTGATGACTCCGATGATGAACTTGCTCATTTAACAAAGAATTTTATCAAATATATGAAGAAAAATCTCAAGAAGAAAAATTTAGAGAACTTTAATGTTATAAAATTTCTTAAAGAGCATGCAAAGAAAAATCAAGAGAAGAAAGAGAGAAAATGTCAAATTTAATGTTATGAATGCAAGAGATTTGAGCACATTCAATTTGAGTGTCCTAATTATAAGAAGAAAAGAAGTTTGTGTGTACCATAGAGTGACTTCAATAATTTTTTTGCATTCAATGGGACTATTTCAGATAAAGAGCAAATAGTTATGTTTGACATACTTGAAGATGTTGTGTCTAACATAACAGTACAGAACAAATCAGACATTGATGAGTTAAATGTTGAGAAGGATGCTAAATACTATAGAGAACTTCATGAGGCGTATAATGTACTTTATAAGATGTGGGAGAAGCAGAAAGTACATATCAAAACTCTTCAGAATGAACGAGAAGTACTGAAGAGCAAAATAGCATCTGTAGATGAAAAAAATCATAAAACTGGAAGTGCTGTGACAGATAAGATAGAATGTATCCAAAAGACTACTATAGAATTGGATGACCCAAACAAGTGCATTAATCAACTCAAGATAGGCTCTGCAAGGCTAGATCAAATTCTGAGTTTAGGTCGTGATAACTCCATCAAACATGGTCTGGGGTATGATGAAAAGAATGGTGTTTCAACATCAAAGATAGTGTTTGTTAAAGCTTCAAATTTCGGTAACACTTCTAACTCAAGCTCTAAAGATATGGCTGATTTTGCTTCCTCAATGAGTTATTTCATTACAAATCTAGAAAAGATAAGAAAATTTATTCCCACTTGCTATTTTTGTGGTGTTAAATGTCACATTAGACCTAGTTGCTATAAATTGTAAAAATTTTTAAAGAAAAAGGCAAGTCAGTTTAAATAGTCACATAAAACACAATAGATTTTGGTCAAGAAACATGAAACTCACTGCAAAGTTGTTGCACTTAATGTTTCTTCAAATGATGATTGTGCTTGTTCTAAACATGTGATAGAAAATGAAAAGTGTTTGAAAAATTTCAATCAGGCAAGTGATGACAAAAAGTGTTGTTTAGAAGCTTGTTAAATCAAAGATTATTTGTACTGAGCATGTTTCATCTGAGAATCATCTAGTTGATCTATTCATATAAGCATTAAGATGCACCGAGATTTGAAAAACTGAGAAAGGACATTGGCACTTGTCAGTTACTTGAATTATAATAGTATTTAGTTATGTTGTTTATATATTGTTTATAATAGTGAAAACCATCCATTGAGAGTAACTTCAATGTATCTTAAAAATATGTTAAGGTTATCCACTCAAATTGAAAAGGGCTACCTCCATACATGTGTGAAAGCTACTATATTAATTCAGAAAATTCACATTGAGATTAACTTTTGTGTGTATAAGAAGGATGCTCAAGTTGATCACTCAATTGGATTAAGTAATAAAATAATTTATGTTTGATGTTTATTCACAGCTCTGATATATTCTTGGTTATAAAAAGATTATATGATGTCCATATATTTTTGTTATGTGAATTTTGATTGTTTTCAGTTATGTTTTGTACAATTTACAATTAGTGCTTTATGTCTAACTCAGTTTGATTCTCTTAAGTGTATTTTGACGTGTCACAAGTTTCAGGTCAGTGAAATTGATTTGAGAGGAAGTTTGTTCAATTGTAGGAGTACTTGATTTTTTTAAAAAAATTTAATTTTCACATTTATGCACAATTTAAAGGGGAGATCATTTAGTCAGGAGAAGTTTTGTTTGTCATTTTGATTTTCTTTTATACTTTGACACTTGTTCAAAAATCAAGGGGAGAAGCATCGATGTTTCTGGTGTTATTTGGTTGTTTCCTTATTTTTTATAGGTTGTCATTATAGTTTTTGTTTTTGTGTTTCATTTTAGTTGCATTACATGTACTCATGGATTTTTTTTTAAACATTTAGATGTTTTCATTACAAGATACCAAAGGGGAGATTGTTCGTTCTAGACATGGCACCCATGGCATATGCATTGCACATCATGTGATAAAAAATTAAATATGGATATTTTTCTAATCTCATTTATTTTATATAGATGTTTTGTATTAAGACAATTTTAATTAAAATAGGATAAGTTTTGATATGGTATCCTAGTTGAATAGAAATAAGTTTTGATTTGGTATCCTAGTTGAATATGAAGTTTTATCTTTGTAATAATTATATCTTATTAGATCAGGATATTATTTATGTATTCTAATTTACTTATGAGAGTACATTATCACTTCTTATAATGTTTGATTGTTATCCAAACTTTCCTTGTGAGTTTTATTGAGTTTCTACAGGATCTTGACAAGGATTGCAATTAACATCAAATACTATATAAAGCTATCTTCATAGCTTTTGTAGTAAGGCATTCAACACATTCAAGGTAAATTGAAAGAGATCAAGCAAGAGCAAGTTTGAGTGCGTCTTTTATTTGTTTTTTATGTCCTGTGTAAAGCTTTAGGCTTTGGTTAATTGTTAAAGATCGTGTGAGCTTAAGGAAGTTGAGTAATCACATGAGTCTGTACCATTTACGGGTGTTATGTTATTTTTAACTATATGTAGTTATGATAATCGCGATAAAAAAAGAGCAACATCAGAAGAGTGTGTGAAGGACTATGGTTGTGATCAAGGTTGATTAAGTTTACATAGATTAGGTTAGTGTGTGAGCGGGTATCCACCACTGTAAAGAATCATAAGCCGAGTATAAATACATACAACATAGTGGATTGCAACTCTTGTTACCCGTGGATGTAGGTTGGTTATAACTGAAACACGTAAACATGTTCTAATTTATTTTATTGTTTTTACTTATATTATTCGTAACTTCCATATGCTACAAAAACTAACAGGTAAGACTTCTAAACCTAATCACTTTTAGGCTTAAAGGTCCACCTTATAACCAATGTAACTGACTCTAAGCTTTGCAATCAAACGTATAAAATTGCAAGCTTATAGTTGATAGATAATAACATGTAAGTGAACAAGAAAAATGTTGTGAGTTTCCTATTGTTGCAAAAAATCCGCAAGTATACGAATCATTACAAATAATAAAGTGAAAATATAGATATCCTTCCGACGATGATTGTCGTTACTAATTACCAAATTTTTATTAACTATTATTTTATTTGAATAAATGAAATTGAGATTTGAATTACAAGAAAAATAATTAGCAACAATTAAAATAAAATTAACACTAAGAGCACGATTACAAAAATATTAAAAATGAAATGCAATAATACAATGCTCTAAGATTTCGATTTCACTAAGATTAATCCACTCTAATAATTAAATATATAACATCAGCCTTCATCCTAATCGTATCCAATCGATTTTACTGATTTTATTGTTATCCTTTTTTAAGCAACAACAATGTATATTAATATATTATAATCACATCTTTGTCTCATTTAATTCAATATTAATACTTATTAAGCAAAAGAAATCAATAAAATTACACAAACCTCATTCATATCTCTATCTCATATTGATTTATGAAAAATAATTAAGGACTAACATGAATATCACTTCTCAGTTTCAGTTTATATCTATAATCATGCAAAAGTTGATGAAGCTTCCACAAGCAATAAGCATATAATTAAATTGCTCAATAGTTATGGAATAAATAACCAACATATAAAACTTAAATTAACTAGTGTATCAAAATTTGACTACATCTTAACCCCAGCTAGAAGACAAAACTTAATTCATAATAAAAATACATAAGACAAACATAATTAAAAAATAGGAAAAATGAAAACTAGACTGTTGAAGACAAATCCGGTGACTACGGGCTTTGGGCACCATTGCGCCCACTACCACAGGAAGGGGGATAGTTTCTCTCTCTAGAGGGGGATAGTTCTTCTCCCGAATGGGAGATATCTCAAAATGAAGGAAAATGCAATATTTATAGGATGGGGCCAAAAATGCGATTCAAAGCTTCAACTTAAGAGGCCAACTGCAAAATTCTAAACCTACTATAATGCCCTGCAAAACTACAAAATTATAGTTTTGTGCTTTTGTATAAAAATATATAAAACTTCTCATAAAAAACTCCAATTGACGAACTGTAAACTCCTTCAAAAATTTGACTTCTCAGGCTTTCCAACAATATATCACATAAATTTTAGTGCATCACATATCAGTGTAAAAAATTTTGAGAAGTTGGCGGTCCATTTGAAGATAATGACTGTAATTACTCAAATTATCATGTTTTTTGCTTGCAAATTCTCCGCATTCGTACTCTAACATTATTTAACCTACACAAATACAAAGCACATGTAAAACTAACAAAAATACTCAAAAGCCAACAAAATATTAAGCTTTTAGATACTTAAATTATTAGTATAAAACTCACTCATCACCTATTTTAAATGTAGACATTTTGTTATTTGTTTCACAATAGCAATTCTACGATTGATGCTAGCAACTTCAAAAGTTAAATCGAAGTGTTAATTATATGTTTCCCCTACTTTAATTTTTAAAGTCAAATCAATAAAAAAATAATAATGACTTTACCCCTCATTCGAAACCTTGAACAGGCAGAGCTCAAAGCCCTTATAATACACTACGTACGTTTATCTTTAAGATCCTACGGTGTTCCAACAAGAATTTGATAAGTTGTTATGAAAAAAAGCTTTTCTAGTTTTCTACATTTATATAACCAGAATTAAACTTTTTGAAATAAAAAATCTATTCAAGCTCTACTTTTATAAGCTCAACTTCCATAACTTTTACCTCATAGAGTCATACTCATTAAAGGATAAAATAGGTAATAAATTCATAACATCAAGAAAAAGTTAAAAAGAAAAAAATATTCTAGATTCTAGTTTATCCTAATGGGTTGTTCAAAATCCAAACCCTCAAATCAATTTTTCCATGCAAGATTTTGAAGTCCTACAAGTTGCAAAAGATATTGCTGGAGAACAATCTTCAAGTAGAGAATTTAAAGAGAATAGGATGCACTACAAGGGAGGAGGGTATATAATGCGCCCTTCCGCGACGGTTTTTAAAAACCGTCGAATAAGGGTTTCTGAAACATAGTTCTACGGCGGTTTTATAAACCACCGTAGAAATCTTTTAAAAATTCCCAAATCAAACCCTAATTCTAATTGCGATTCCTTCGATTTCCTCCCTCCGCATATTTCTCTACGATGAAATCGGCCCCCCCTTCGCGTGTCTCTCTTCAGTAAAATCGCCCCTCTCCCCCATGCCGCTGTTGTTGCCTCTATTTCCCCCGCATGTAACCGATTTTTCCTTCGATTTCCTCTCGGTCTCCAACACGTCTCGGTCTCCCTCCGCGCATTTCTCTACAACAAAATCGCCCCCCCTCCCCCCTGCCGCTGCTGTTGCCTCCATTTCCCCCGCATGTAACCGATTTCACTTTGATTTCCTCTCGGTCTCCTCCCCCACGTCTCGGTCTCCCTCCACGAGTTTGTCTAGAGCAAAATCGGCCCCCCACCCTGCCGCTGCTGTTGCATCCATTTCTCCTACAGCTGCCAACGAAGCCGCCGTTGGTTCTGTGTGATAGAGCCGATTTTCCTCTCGGTCTTCATCCGTCTCTCTCTCTATCACAAAATTGACCATCCGTTGTTGCTGTTACCTCCGTTGCTCCTGCAGCTGCCATCATATCTGTCGTCGCTTCTGTGTAGCAGAGCCTTTTTCGTGACAGAGCATCGGTGATAAGTCAGCCATGTGTTGTTTGGATTTGGTATTTTTGATTGGGTGTTCGATTTTTGGTGTGTTGTGCTGTAAGTCGTTGGGTGATTTTTGTTATAGTTTTGCCGATGGAGCATGATTTTTTAGACTGTATGGAGTGGTTGTTCGATTGGGTATGGAGTGGTTGTGCAATTGGGTGTGAAGTGGTTGTTGATGAATGAATTGTTGATGGTGTTGTAGTCTGATAGTGCAAATGCAGGCCCGTTTCTGTATTTTCACTATCAGACAAACTCAATCCAACAGTTCTCATAAATATCTCCCAACTACTTATACAAACCACAATTTACTT
This sequence comes from Boswellia sacra, assembly GCA_013180625.2. Lineage (NCBI taxonomy): Eukaryota > Viridiplantae > Streptophyta > Magnoliopsida > Sapindales > Burseraceae > Boswellia > Boswellia sacra. Next base: position 90,450 of record SNVD02001839.1, on the reverse strand, counting down.
GAAACATTCAGCTATGGTAGCAAATATTGACCCACTGAGCTAGATGCTAAGATTGAATTAGTTGGTTTAAAGTTAAAAACAACCAAAATCAGAAAAATCTTATATCATATGATTCATATGAAAAAATATTGAATGTCATGAAATATCCAGACAGGAATAGATTTTAAACTAAGAGATCTCCAGATCAATTGAATAGAACAGTGGCATATAATAAAATCATAAAACAACCAGAAAACAGCCACAGGATAAATATGCAACCATCTTAAAAGATACAAAAGTTCCTTATAAAATAGTTAGAATCATTAGTAATATTGCTAACTCAAATTATTAGTTTTGAAAAAACTTATTTGGAAAGAAGGCATTCACTATCTTTCTCCTTCCTCTCAGGCAGGTAAGCAAGTAAAAACTTGCAGAAAACCTCCTCTTACATATGGTTCTACTGCAAGTGTTAATATCTAAATTGGTGGAACACACCATAACCATGAAAAATTCTCAATATAGTCTACAGATAGAAACTGGATAACATAGGCACACTAAAATACTTACATGACTTGGAGGCATTCCTCTTTCTCTCTTTGCAAAATACTCGAGTAAAAAACTATAATATGGTCATCTTTTTTCTCTTCATTCCTTTGACATACACAGAAGATTATTCTGATATACCTGATTTTGTTGTTTAGTAAGGAAATAAGGAACAAAAAAATGTTTCAAATCAAATTGGATTTGCAGTCATGCATAAGATTGAATGAATCTTATATAAAATCGTAAGGCAGATACGAGTTATGGCAATTTCAGAATATTATAAGTACCAAGATGAGCAATCTATATGTTCTACATGTCAGATAATCCTAACCGCGACAACTTAGAATTAAAAATTTGAGGAAAAAGTCCTTGTGACACAAGCTGTAATGAATTAAAAAGTCACTGTCAGTAATTAAAAAGTCTGATAGGCTCGTTACTGTTATGCTTCCAGTTTTCTTTGTACTAAAGAATTTGTTGTGTATTTGCGGTAGCTGTTGATTTATTAGTGAGAATGTGTTAATAATCATTCATGGTTAGATAAATTACACTTCAGTTCTCTCCAATCTTCATTTCCCAAATCTAATCCTCAATGTTTTAGTGTGGTATTAAACTGACCTCTTTTCTTGTACTAAGTGCTCATTTCTGGACTATCCCTAATGCCACACAACAAATAGCATCTTTTATTCTCTGAACAAGCAATGTTTGAGTTAATTATATTCTCAAAATCTGCTTAATGCATGCTTTGCGGCTGCAACATGACAGCCTGGTGTTCTTCTAGCAAAAATTGGCAATTTCATAACCATTGAAATTGCATTATATAATTTAACTTTCTATAATTTAAGATACTCATTTTTAATAATTATTAGACATAAACAAAAATAACTTGAAAATGAATACACTTTCCGAAGTAGTTTAGAAAAAAGTAAGAAGTATATAACACCATTTGGTGAGACTAGGAAAGTTTACTGGCCCTGTAACTAAGTAAAGTGGGTTCTTAAACTCTTCATGTTACTCCAAGGATGTTAAGGTGTTATAATTCATGATATAGATTTATGTTTGACCAATGCTAGATTTAAATGTTGACATATTCAAGCAGACCTTTAAACATACTTTTTGTTTCACAACTCAGAAGTATGAGCAAAGTAGCTGCATGTCTCAAAATTAAGAAATGTAAACATTATATAACATTGAAAGGCAAAGATTTGCATGATCAGATTTTCTATAATTTGTGATTAATAGAAAAGATATTAAAGAAGAGAGAATGATATAAATGTATATCTCAAAAATTTACAATAGTCATTGAAAGGTTAAAATTGACCCAAAAACATTACCAAACCTATAATGTTTTGAAAATAAACGAAAATAATTTCCAGTAAATCAGGGGGAAATATGTATATAGAAGAAAGGTTGAAAATTTTTCTAATAAGCTAAAGTATGCCAGCTTTGTAATGCATAGCTACATCCAAGGTACTTCCAAAATGGCTTAAAGTTATCAAGTCGTTTTTTTAGTTTCTCATGTGACTGGCATACATAGCTACATCTAAGGTACTTCCATTGTCTATCTGCTGACTTGTTTCCATTTTCTTTTATTTTAGGATCTTTGGGACTCATTGGCATTGGATACACTCCTTCAGGCATCTGGTATGCATTTCAAGGTTCACTACATTTATATACTATAATTGTTATTAATTGAAGAAGCTGCTTTGCTTATTATTCTTTAGTCGTTAATAATTTTTTAGGTTGGTGGAACATGTACCATTTTATTGTTTGTGTTTGTGTTTTGACCCAAAATCAGCCCACTTACCCATGAACTAAATTAACCACAGCAGCTCACTTTACCATGAGCAAAACTGATCAGCTCACTTAACCGAAAACAGAATTAAAGAAAAAAACCCAAGCAAGCCACTACACCTATATTAACTAAACTAGCCTAGACCAAGCAAAGGAAAAAAGAAAAAAAAAACCAGCCCAATATACAAAGAAGTATCAAACCAGCGCACATTAAGAAAAGAAATTAAAGCAAACCAGTGTATTAATGTCCAAAAAAAGAAAAGAATAGAGAACCAGCCCATACTAAGAAAAGAAATTAACGTAAACCAACCCACTAATGCTCAAAAAAAGAAAAGAATAAAGAACCAACCCAATATACAAAGAAGTACAAAACCAGCCCATACTAAGAAAAGAAATTAAAGCAAACCAGCCCACTAATGCCCAAAAAAAGAAAAGAATAGAGAACCAGCCCGCTAAACAAAGAAGTACCAAACCAACCCACAATAAGAAAAGAAATTAAAGCAAACCAGCCCACTAATGCCCAAAGTAAGAAAAGAATAGAGAACCAGCCCGCTAAACAAACAAGTACCAAATCAGCCCACACTAAGAAAAAAAATTAACGCAAACCAACCCACTAATGCCCAAAAAAAGAAAAGAATAAAAAACCAGTCCAATATACAAAGAAGTACAAAACCAGCCCACACTAAGAAAAGAAATTCAAGCAAACCAGCCCACTAATGCCCAAAAAATAAAAGAATAGAGAACCAGCCCACTAAACAAAGAAGTACCAAACCAGCCCACACTAAGAAAAGAAATTAAAGCAAAGCAACCCACTAATACCCAAAAAAATAAAAGAATAGAGAACCAGCCTGCTAAACAAAGAAGTACCAAACCAGCCCACACTAAGAAAAGAAACTAAAGCAAACCAGCCCACTAATGCCCAAAAAAAATAAAAGAATAGAGAACCAGCCCAATATACAAAGAAGTACCAAACCCGCCCACACTAAGAAAATAAATTAAAGCAAACCAGCCCACTAATGCCCAAAAAGAGAAAAGAATAGAGAACCAGACTGCTAAACAAAGAAGTACCCAACCAGCCCATATTGTTCTCCCGTTTATTAACATGGATTATAGTTGTCATATTCATTTGTTACTTACGTATGTAAGCTTAGACCCCGTTCAAGAATTATTATTCAACATATATCTTCTTTTCATTTTCATCGATTGATGACAATGAAGAGTGTATGTCTAGTAATGATTCTTGAATTGTCTGAACTTGGACAGTTTGAGAATGCATAAGTTTTTATTATAAATTAGTATGTACTGTTTTGTTCCATCTAAACGAAAAATTTGGTTACATTTCCTCATGTTCTCTAAGTACATAATAGATGATTGTGTGTTTTGTGTTAATTTTCGAACTTCGAAATGACACATATATTCAATCAACTATATATGTGTGTACTTGGAGAACTGGGGGGAGATGCTGCCAAATTTTTTGTTAAGATGGAGCAACACATAACTACTAATTTATAGTCCAAACTTATTCATTCTTGAATGGGATAGGACCACCAACCTTTTACATAAATGTTTGCAATAAGGTTTCATATTATATTTACTCAGTTGTGCACGAATAAATGTATAGTGATATGAGTTGTATTTATTACTTTTAAGGGAAATTTTCATGGATAAGAGTTAGATTAACTTACCAAATCGATGCTGTCGAGCATATTTCACTGGGGTGGAGGGATTTCTAAACTTTGCCTTTGGTAATTTGGTGAATGACACTAGAATATTATGTCCTTGTAAGAAATTTCACAATCAATATCTTATGGATAAATACACAGCAAGGGAGCATTTAATATGTAATGGGTTTTTGCGAATGTACAAAAGGTGGACCTTGCATGGTGAACAGTATGAGTCTATAGAGTCTGACCAACGTAACGAACAAAGTTGTAGTTGATGATGAATCTACAGGGGGTGATGATATGGTTGGAATGATACATGAGGCCATGGGGATTCCGCATAATGTCTTAGGTGAAGGTAGTAGTAACCCATTAGATAGTGAAACTGAAACATATTTAAAGCTACTTGAGCAGGCAGAGTGTCCCTTGTATCCGTGTTGTGAAAATTTTACCTCTCTTTCATTTACTGTTCAACTTTTGTAACTTAAGATGTTGCACGGATGGACTGACAAGTCACTGACAAAGTTACTAGAACTTTTGAAGAAGGCCTTTCCTGACCAAGTCAAAATTCCTTCTTCATATTATGAAGCACAAAAGATAACCACTGACTTGGGGTTTACGTACAAGACCTGGGATGCTTGTCCTAACAATTGTGTGTTGTTCAAAGGCGGGTTTGCAAATTTGGATAGATGTTGCATATGCCAAATATCTCGCTACAAAAACTTAGATGAGTCGAATGATTCATCAAGTTCGCATGGGAAGATAGCTGCAAAGCAAGTTAGATACTTTCCATTAAGTTCTAGGTTAAAAAGATTATTCATGTCCTCAAAAACCGCTTCCCTTATGCGATGGCAAGCAGAAGATCGCATTAAAGATGGTGTTCTTAGGCATCCAGCTGATGGTCTTTGTTGGAGAACTTTTGATGAAAGAAATCCAGATTTTGCTGCTGATTGTCGTAATGTCAGACTTGGCTTGGCAGCTGATGGATTTAATCCTTTTAGGACTATGACTATAGCACATAGTACATGGCCTATTGTGTTAATACCGTACAACTTGCCTCCTTGGTTATGTATGAAAGAAAGTTTTTTCATATTGTCTGTACTCATTGATGGTCCTAAAGGTCCTGAGAATAAAATTGATGTCTACATGCAACCATTGATTGAGGAATTGAAAGATTTATGGAGTGAAGGCGTACTAACCTATGATGGATCGTGTCAACAAATGTTCAAGCTACATGCAGCTTTGTTGTGGACCATCAATGACTTTCCGGCATATGCGAATTTATCAGGCTGGAGTACAAAAGGGGAGAAAGCATGTCCTTGTTGTTTAGGAAATACGGTTTCCAAATGATTGTCTCATAGTAGAAAATTTTATTATATGGGTCATCGGCGATATATACCTACTACTCATAGATTTCGAAAGGATAGGATTTCCTTCAATGGTAGAGCCGATATGGGACCTACTCCATCTCGATTATCTGGTTTTGATATAAAATAACAAGTACATGATACATTAACTGAATATAAGATGGAAGATCTTCAACAGAGAAGGAATAATCCCCAAAATCAGTCAAACATCTGGAAAAAGAAAAGTATTTTCTTTGAACTGCCATATTGGGAGCATAACTTGATTAGACATAATCTTGATGTCATGCACATTGAGAAGAATGTCTGTGACAATGTACTTTGGACATTGTTGGGGGATCCTAGGAAGTCGAAAGATAATTTGAAGGCTCGCTATGATTTGAAGGATATGAAAATTAGAAAAGCTTTGCATCCTCAAGAACGGGGGGCCAACAAATTATATTTACCTCCAGCATGCTTCTCAATGACCAAAGAAAATAAAGATGTCTTTCTTAGCGTGTTGAAAAAAGTGAAGTTGCCAGATGGTTATGTATCAAATATCTCTCGTCATGTTCACATAAAAGAGCGAAGCATTACAGGTTTGAAAAGTCATGATAATAATCATATACTCCTACAACAACTGCTTCCTCTTGCTGTACCGAAAAATGTCGTTGCCACTTTGATTGAATTGGCAAACTTTTTTAAGCAATTATGCTCAAAAGTGAACACTGAAGAAGATTTAAATAATATTCAAGATAGAGTGGTGCTTACATTGTGTCATCTTGAGAAAATCTTTCCACCCTCATTCTTCAATATTATGGAGCATTTGCTTATTCATCTTGCACAAGAGGCATCATTAGCGGGACCAGTTCAATTTAGATGGATGTATCCAATTGAGAGGTACTATCCACTACCATGTTAATGTCTCATAATTTTCATACATTATATATGAATTGCTTGGTATTTATAGATTTCATGGGTTCTCTAGGCATTTGCTAACTCTGAAGAGATACGTGCGTAATCGTGCACATCATGAGGCTTCTATTACTAAAAGATAACTAATGGATGAGTGCACAAACTTTTGTTCAAGATATCTCGATGAAGTGGAAACTAAACTCAATCAAGGACCTCGAAACAAGGATGGTACCTCTGTTGAAGGACAACAATTCGAACTGGATCATATCTCTTGGGTTCAAGCACATAGATATGTGCTAGTCAATAAAACTTCTATTGATCCATTTCGAAAGTAAGATATGCACAATTTTCCTTTGTTACCTCTGTTCTTTTTACTGTTATATCTTTTTTACATCTTCCAATGTCTTCTATCACAGAAAGCATCTCAATGAAATTCCTAATGAAATGCCTCGTTCTTCTATTCATGAAATTCAAAAAGAGCATAACAGAAAATTCCACGAATGGTTTCGAGATCATGTAAGTGTAAGAAATTTATGTAATATTTTGTTGCTATAGGGATTGTTGTTGCTAACTATATGTATTTTCATAGGTTCACTCCTTATAAGAGACCTCAAATGTTTCATTGTCTGAATAAATCATCCATTTAGCTAATGGCCCTAAATGGGATGCACGTAGCTATAAATCTTATATTGTCAACGGCTTCAAATTTTGTACCAAGGATGCAGATAAACACAAAACCACGCAACAATTTGGTGTTATTTTGAAGGCCGATACCTTGAGTTATGCTAGTGCACGAGATCAAAACCCTCTTTCTGGCAGTGTAACGTTTCTTGGAGTGTTAACAGATATAATTCAAATTCGATATGTCAATGACATAACTTTCATCTTGTTCAAGTGTGTTTGGGTTGATAATTTGACTGGAATGAAGTGTGATGAGTTTGACTTCACAATGGTTAATTTTAATCATCTGTTATACAAAGATAACAGTATTGATGATGAACCTTTCATTTTGGCGGGTCAAGCGGAGGAAGTTTGCTATATTCAAGATCCTGTAGATGAAGATTGGCATGTTGTTCTTAAAATGTCAACAAGAGATACCTTTGATCTCAATTCCAAAAATTCATCTACTGGGAACATGGCGCCAGAGGTTGAGCTATATGCACAACAACAACTAGATGAAAGAGGTTACTTGTGAAGAAGATGTTCAATGGGTTAGGCAAGGAGTTAAGGGTACAACAGTGATAATCAATCATGAAGATAATGATGATCAGATGGATGATGTTGATTGATAGTACCTTTACTTAGTTGTTATTATTGATTATGTGATTCTTTATCTTGCTTGTATTTTGGGAACATTATTGTTTTCTCCATTTATGTGATTTCCTCTTGTCTACGTGTAACTATTATTTTTTGAGAATGAAATATGTATTTTGTTCAATTGAACTGGATGTTCACTGTAATTTTTTTTTATATGCATACGGTAATTATCATGGAACTTAAGGAAAGATATTAGAATTTTATGAATGTGAATGTTTTCCAAAAAGGTTACCATGCCGCCAAAAAGACCGAGCGACACCTCTATGGAGAGTATAATACAACGGGAAGCAGAATCTCGATAATAATCGGCAGCGTCTTCCACAGTCAAACAAATGATGGAGGTACATCAACAAGTTTAGTTTTACGTTAAATTTTTTTTTAATTTAAAGTTGATTAAACATTTGTTGTTTAATCTTTTTATAGATACGGGTGGTACATCAGGTGTTGTCAAAGGACGTGGAGTAGCACGTACTATTCGTGAGTGGGGTACAGGCCAGAGGTTGCATATTCAATTTAACTCTCAATGGCAACCAATAAACATAAACAAAGACAAATTAACCACCCAACTTGGAATCATAGCGAAAAATGGCAACATGGCTCCATTGACTTGTCCTCGTGGCAAAATATGCCACCAGATCTTTTGGATGCCATCTGGAAAGAAGTGAAGGTAATTCATTTTTAATAAATTCATACGTTACATATATATGTATTTGTACCTCCATTAATCTATTGCAATTTGTTCTTGCAGGATAATACAGATGTTTCTGATGAGTATAGACCTCATTGTTTACAACATATTGGGAACCTTTGGTGAGATTGGAAAGCTCGTGTAAAGAGGGAGTACTACAAAAAATATGATGCGGATGAGAACCGGTTGCAATTTACTCCTCCTAGAGTTCAGCCAGATCAGTGGCCGATTCTTGTAGCTTATTGGGGAACAGAACAAGCTAAAGTATATGCCTAACATAACTAAAAAAGTGTAGATTTGATTTTTTGTTGTATTCATATTGTAAGTCATATTATATAATTGTTGTTAATATTGTTTATATTACAGGAAGCTGCAGAGAAGAATAAGGTAAATCGAGCACAATAAGTTGCACTTCATTGAATAGGTCACACGTCATTTGCCCAAAAACAAGAAAAGGTAAGTTACACTTGTTTGTTTATACGCTTTTTAATTGTTGGTTATCTAGTTCTACTTGTATCTCTTTTAGTAGTTGTATTATTGTAGTTCTGATATTTTTTTGTTTAGATGATAAGAAATAGAGAGCAAACTGATCTCATTAGTGTCTTTGTGAAGACAAGAATAAAAAGTAATGGAGAAGTAGGTGATGATGAAAGTGCAGAAATAATTGTAAGTTCTTTGATCTTTTGAACTTAATTATTCATCCACTATCTAAAAATTAATTTTTGCTTAATACATTGTCATTATTAAGTTGTTATTTCTTTTCATTATGTTACAAAGCCAATTCAATGCAGGTTTGTCTCAGTTTCCACAAGACCAACAAACTCAACAACTGAGAGAAGAAGTATTTGGCAATGTAATAGGACCTGATCATCGTGGTTATGCTCGGACATATGGCTTTGGTCCATCTTTGACTGATGTTCAAGGCACCAGCTTATCTGATTTTCACTTGAGGGAAGAGTTGGGTAGTTTGCAGCAAGAACACAACAGCTTGAAGGAAGCACACAGAAACTTGAATGAAGCACACAACAACTTGAAGCAAGATCACAACAATATGAAAATGATGTATGATGAAGTCGTTTCCTTCCTGCAGGAGAGGTTTCCAGAATTTGCAGAGCGGCGAGCTACAAGACTGGTATTTACTTATTTTTCAAGTTAAAAATGTAGTTTCAGTTGACTCATATTTTTAACTTATGTTTCATTTTTTTTTTTATAAATAGGTCCCAGATGCTTCAAGTGGACATCATAGTCATTTCCAGTATGATAGTCATGGAACAAACGATCTCACAGATCGTGATTCAAACCACAGGAACGAATAGGTATATAAATAAAAATATACAATTTGTTTTAAGATACATAATGTTACTTAATGATTATAATCTTGGTTACAAATTATTCTTGTAGGTTGTTTGTCAAGTTTTACAGCTTACTTCTTAGATGTTGAGTTATGTCGAGGTTGTTGAAGTATATAATTGAGTTGTTTAACTATTTTATTATATAATGTTGGACTGTATGGATGATGATTGAGTTATGTTTGGTTTGCTTAAATTATGATTAATTATTTTATGTGACAAATCTTGATATTTAATTTGAGATCGTTATATTGATCGAATGAAGAAAGATACTTATCAAAATATATATTTGTTTTTGAGACAGGTTATTGAATCTTGAAACAGTAAATAATATAAAAACAGCATGCGTATTTTTTTTTTAAATTTGCCTTTTACGGCGATTTTTCTTCCGCCGTAAAAAATATTTAATGTTTAAAACTACGTCGTTTTTGATATGGGATTTTACGGCGGTTTTTTTCACATTTATGGCGGTTCAGAAACCGACGCAAAATATTTGACACTATTCATTGTCAAAACGACGTCGTTTTGATTGGAATTTATACGGCGGTTATGGATGTTTTTACGGCAGTTTTGTGTCCGACGCAAAAAATAGATCAAAACTACGTCGTTTTGATTGGAACTTTTTACGGCGGTTATTATTGTTTTAAGCCGGTTATATGTTCGACGCAAATTTATGGCGGTTATAAAACTGCTGTAAAAGGGCGTTTTATATAGATGTGGCATTTCGTCATACTTTTTTACGTCGAACACCTAAACCGCCGTATAAGTCCTTTTACGGCGGGCCAGAACCGCCGTAAAAGCTTTTACTGCGGTTGTTTCTATGGCGGTCGGGAACCGCCGTAAAAACACTTTTACGACGGTTCTGGCCCACCGTAAAAGGTGTTCAATGTTGTAGTGATGGCCACCAATTGACTAGATAATGGCTTGTAAGTTAAAAAAAAATATGTAGTCTCCCAAACATTTCTATTGTTTATAGTTTCATGATAGCGAGGAAAATTTCATGGTCCCTAGACATTTCATTTTCAATTTTATGATAGCAATTGCCACCCAAATTTAATAACAATTTTATCCTCATTCAAACTTCATCTTGAAAAAGGAAAGCCTTTTTAGGATAATAGTTAATTATGAATCCTTGATCCTCTAGGAGTAGGATTTATCTTAATTTAGGATTATACACTAGTTTCGTATATACTTAGGAAAGTTATCCTATTTGGGCTATGTTGTCCAATACTTTTAGGATTAACCATTCTACTAGTTTGGGGACTATAGTAGTATAAGTAGGTGGCTTCCAGTAATACTTTGTCACAATAAATGGCAGGCACACAAAGCTCTATTGAAGGGTTTTTGACAGCTCCTAGTTGAAAGGTTATGAGAATTCCCCAAATCTTGTAAGTGTTTCTTTATCTAATGAAAAGTATATTTCTTTCTTGGCCCCGTGGATGTAAGCATATTATCGAACCACATAAATCTTGTGTGTCTTCTTTTGCATCTCTATTTTTCTCTACTTTGATCTTTCCTTGGATGATATTTTGAGCCTATTAAGCTTATGTTTGACATTATATTCTACAACAATTGGTATCAAAGCTTGATTTGGAGCTTGGTTCCTAGTTTGTGTTGCAAATTTGCATTTGTGGTGTGAATAGTTACGGTTAGATAACCTTTGTCAAAAGATTAGGTTGTTTAACGAGGTTGGAGATTTTAAATTGACCATTTTTTACTTTTCCAATCTTTTCTAGGAGCTTACTTAGAAGATATCATTCATTACCATAGTGAAAATTTGCAAGAGCGAAGGTTATTGTCAAAACAAAATATTGGTGTTTCAAGTTCAAGTTAAATATGTTATCCAGTTGCACCAAATTTAAGGTAACAAGGTTCAACAATTCCAAAACGCAATATGAAAGTTGAAGATGCGAACGGCTCCTATAAAGGATGGGCAATGACTTTAAATAAAAAAGAGGCAAAACCAAAAAAGATATGATTGATACAGTTTTTGCAAAGAACATGAATTGGCCATGGCAGATCTTCATCTTGCACAAGATGGATTGTTTTATTTAACATATCTAGAGAAACTATAGCTAAAGATTTGTGGGACAAACTATAATCCATCCATGAGGGGAAATCCATGTCTAATACGATCTCTCTAAGGAAAAAGCTTTGTAACCTTAAAATGGAGGAAGGGTCCTCTTTGCATCTCTATCTATTTTTCCTATTACATGTAGAAGCTAACCTGAATTACTAAACAAACTACGAATCCCAATAATCTCCACTTTGGCGAGTATTCTATCGAAACAACAAACATAATGAAAAATGCTTTAACTAACATTGCATCTATTCAATAGTACAATCATGAAAACTTCATCAAAAGTTGCCACTTGAGAATCACTCCACCTACAACTCGAAATCGTTATAGCCCATATCTTTTCTATATACTTTATCTCAAAAAATCATGTTCTCCTAGTTTGTAACCTGGAGCTCTGATACCACTTATAAGAAATTATGAAGGAGTATAATTGACAACGAGATTGGTAAGAAGCAAAAAAGAAAAAAAAACCATAACGCAACAAAGAGACACAATATTTAATGCGTTTTGACATCAATTATATATATCCATGGATGAGAAAATAATTGCATTAGATCATAAATTTACAAAAATACAAGAGATAATACACCAAACCTAATATTTTACTCGATACCTAACACTATAGAGCCCTAAAACTATTCACCATTTCACCAGCTCAACCTCTGCTATGTTGTTTAACCATTCTTGTACAACTATTCCCACATCATTCCCACATCCTTACAAGGGTGTATATTTTGGTTAACCATTCATGTCTAATCCCTCTCTCATACCCATAATTCATTCTTAACCTTTACATTTATAAGTCTACATAGAATTGTTCTATTTTTAAAAAGAGTAGGATTCCTATTTATTATTTAATAACTCTAATTTTCTATTCCTATCTATTCTTCCTATTACATGTAGAAGCCAACATAAATTAGAAAATGAGCCACGAATCTTAATAATGCACGTATTCAGTTTTAGTGAAAATTCACCATAATGAATTTTTTGTCCAACTTCTAGAATTTTCGAAGCAATCAAACAGCTCTTCCTCTTTCACACCAAATCACAAGATAGTGCTGCTTTAACATTAACAAACCTAGTAGTACCTGAGTAATGATGAGTGAGAGCCATATAATCTGAACGCACGCAAACAGAAACAAGTGGTTTGCAAAACACTTCTCAAAGAAAATTCTTTTGAGAAAATGGAATCAAGTATAACAAAGACAACGATTTAAAAGGAGCAAAGAAGTGATGAAGATTGAGAGTAAAAGGAAGAGTCTTGCGAGGGATGGGAAGGGACTAACTGGTGCAGGAGTTCTGAGAGGGATTTGATTGCAAAGATTTACATATATATTAGGTTCAATTTGTATTTTTTCATGATTTTCTAAATGAAGGTGAATCAAGACAAAATCATTTTTTCAGCATCTTTGTGAATGGTGATGTTATGCATCGGTGGACAAGGAAATGCATATCTGAAAATGAAGGAAATTAATTTTTTATTTACTCAAAATGCTAGGTACAAAAGTTTTATCAAAACCTGACTTCGGGAAAGGCAAAATTAAAAATGTCACGGGTCTGTCACCATCAGAAACTGATTTTTCTCTAATAATGGCCATTAACGATAATATTATCATTGTATACTTAGAAAACTTCATTGTTTTGTTAACTTAGCTGATTATTTTCGTTTTCCCATGCCACTAGCAACACTCATAATGTTATCTTTAGTGAAAGTAATAACAAAAACAAATTAATGGTCTCCATCAAATTGAAATTATGATTCACTCCTTTAAATGATTTACATCCAAAAATGGAAATCACTTATTCGCGTTTTGGGTGTGGACTGTTAAGGGTCTGCAACTTCCACAATTGTTTTTATATAAAGAACAAACGAAAATGGACCATTATTATTACAGATAGAGATGCCTCATCAGCAAAGATTTTTCATTATATCAATTTTTTTACCACGTTGTCAACACATTGGTGCCACTTAGTGTCAATAATTTTTTGTTTCCTCACCCTCACATTTGGAATCTTGGGTTAAATTAATTATCTTGAAAATCTATAATTATTTAAATTAATCTCACAGATTATTTTCAAAGAATAAGATCTTTGATTTTGTTGGCCATTTGATCAAGGAGAATTTACTTCAACGCTCATTTTCTTAAAACAACTATAACTTATCAACTTTGATGAATAATGCCCCATCAAACTGTTTTCCATACAAACTTTGTTTGTAAACTTTATAAATGTATTATTATTCTCATTTTAATTGTTACATAATCATGTTTCATTAATTTAATTGTATTAACTTGTTAATTTGGAAAGAGACTAGGGAATGGTTTCTTGATACACTTATAACATTGAGCAATTAATATGGAACTTGATAACGATGCAAATTAATACACGAAAACCTGCATTAATTAACCGAAAGCACCTTCTTATCAGACGACTATAATTAATAATTTCATTTAAAGCGTCTACTGTTCTCTATTGTAAGAGTAACATCGTTTTTTCTTCTAAGTTTTTATAGTCTATTTCTTTGGTTTCGCTAATATTGTTATTTGATCCAACTCAGTCTCAAGTGATGGTGATGCAATGGCTTGGATTGGTTTGTAAGAAACAAGTAACAACAAATATGTTATTGTTAATATAATACCGGCAGGCTCTACTTATCCTAGACTCCTTGCCAGTCCATCTGATTATGCCACTGCCGACGCCACAGATTCCGTCATTACATTGTTTTTGAGCCTGCACTTAAGGACTCTATAAACTGAAGTCATTTAACAGCTAATAGGCAGAAGTTATGATAACCCTCACACGAGAGCCAAAAAGAAGGCTTTCATTGCTGAGGCAATGAGTGAACCTGATGGAACTCAGGCTTCGTAACATCCGAGTCTGGGAAGAAAGCAGTCAAAACAGCTCATAGACAAAAAGTTTCTCGAAAACCAAGCCAAATACCACCATTCGATTACTGGGAGTGTCAGAACATTCGTTCAGGGCCTGCTGTGTAACATTGTAGAATTGTAAGTGATCATGACATGATTGTGTGTTACAATGTATGTGTATTATTGTATATATGTGTGTGCGCTCTAGGGTATGCAATGAATTAAATTGTTGGAGGGTTTCATTAAAAGCCCACGAAAGTTAAGTGCTGAAGCAAAATTTGCCTTGCATGCTCTAGAATTTTATTATTTTCCTCTTATGCTCAAAACTTCCAGCCCCTTTTTCCCTCAATTCTCTCCATAAGATTTGTTGAAGATTCAAGGAGGAAGAAGGAAGAAAGAGGTAAAGTTCCCTTCCCTCTCTAAAATCCTAGTACACGTATATTTGAAAGAATTTTTGTGTTGTAGTATGGGTTGTAGTATTTAGTGTTATGAACACTTCGAAATATATTTGAAAAGGTGATTTACAGTGAACTATGGCAAGGTTAGGAGGATTGGATAAGAGTAGGAAGTAAGAAATATTCAAATTCAACAGAGCCTTTATACTGAGTAGCAGGGAGTACAAAAATTCTTGGAAATTATAGGGGTGTTCTTTGGCTTTGAAATTTTTACTGATTAAATTAGACATATCTAAGAGTGTGTATAATTTTGAGTCACTCAAAAATTCTAAGTACATGATTTTTGGTAAATTTTTGAACTGCTGGCCCGAAATTTAAACTTTTCCTGTTTTAATGGAATGAAATTTGGTTGAAAGGACAATTATTTGCAAAAATGCCTCCGTTTTGGTATGCAAAACCTTGAATAAGTTCTCTTTTAGACTGTAAATTTTTACTTATTTTAAAGCTTTGTATGAATTGCAGTAATTTTTCAAGTTTGGGCTAATAAAACTGAAAATTCTAACTTTCATAACAGAGCAAAATGAAAATAATTTCTTTTGAATGACCAAAACATCTTAAAAAGATGTAATTTTTTGTATGGTGATTCTTGTATGTGTTTTGTATTAGACTATAAATTTTTGTAACAATTTGATTTAGATTGAAGATTCTATAAATTTCCAAAGATATGTTGCTCAGTTGAAGGATGCCTAGGCAGGAAGGATAAAGTACTAGACTAAGTGAGCTTTGAGAAGACCAATCACTTTATTTTGCTCCAAAAATTTTAGAGAGACATGTTATGAGTGTACAAATACGGTATACCAAATTGTGTAAGTTTTGGGATAGGCAATTTGTTGTGTAGAAATCATTTAATTGAGAGTGTGCTGAAATGGACACTACAAGAAAAAAGCAAATATTTGACTGTTTTTAACCGTCAAATATGATAATATTTGACGGTTTTTTAGTGTCATATATGTCACCGTCAAATATGATAATAGTTGACCGTTGGTCAAACAGTCAAATATTCACTATAGCATTATTTGACTCTTACAAAACAGTCAAGTTTGTATACCTTTCGATTCAAATTTTAGGCCTTATTTGACGGTTTATTGGAGAAATATTTGACATTAACCGTCAAATATGACAAAGTAACGGTCAAAATTTTTAAATTTTTGTTAATAATATTTGACGGTAACCGTCAAATATTATGTACCTAACGGTCGAATTTTTCAAAATTTGACTGCTTATAACCGTCAAATATTGTGCAGTAACCGTCAACTTTTATGAAATTTTTTCATATTTGATTGTTTCTGACCGTCAAGTATGTGAGAATAATATTTGACTCTTTTTGACAGACAAATATTATTACGTTAATACTTGGATTAACAACATACTTTTATGAAATTTTTTCATATTTGATTGTTTCTGACCGTCAAGTATGTGAGAATAATATTTGACTCTTTTTGACCGTCAACTTTTATATAATTAAAACATAAAGTATAACAACATTTTATTGTGTCCTAAGAAGGCTCAACTTACTTATCTAATGAAATTTCGTCGTTGAATATTGAGTTCAACCTAGAAACATAACCAAAATGCTTTAAGGTTTACATACCACATTAGCAGCATAATCCCTTAATTTTTGCTTAACTTAGAGCTTCACTTATGCGATTGAAATGTGAAATTGTGAGACATGAGTAGATAGCATGCCAAATTTTGGGACATTTAAATGTTCATATGACATACACTTATGCATGGGGGCACCTCTTGAAATTGTGTAGAGGCTACCTCTTGGAGGTCACAAGGACTGCAAAGTGTCACATACAATACAAAGTGCCACATGCAAGACAGTGTGTGAAATATGAATGTGTACACTCATACATGGGGGTTACCTCTTGAAATTATGTGGGGGCTACCTCTTGAGGTTCACAATAAGCACAAAGTGTCACACACATGATACAAAGTGACACATGTGAGAATTGTAATAGAATGATTGAGAGGAGGTCCGAACCATAGGTCGCGTGGGCCAAGTATAACCCGGATTGTCGAACTAGCCTCAATGTGTGATTTGAGTTTGTGATGCAAATATGTGATATCAAATGTGCAATACCATATGATATGTGTGTCTTTAAAGTTACCTTGAAATGATATGTATTCTTCTATGTATGAAGGATATGTTGGTTCAGAAAGACATAAGAGCAAATGAAATATGTGTCTTCAAGTATATATGATAAGTGTCTATTTATATATCATTTTCATATTAATTCGTCCATGTTTCTTTGCTATATTCCTTGGTATTTTTATGTTTTTGTGTGGTTTTGATGTTTGTAGGAGTTTTGGAGCAACTTGCACAAAAATGGAGTAAAACCCTTCATTTTCACCTCTGCTAGTCAACCATCTTCTCGGATTTAATTGTATTGATATACAATGAACCCGATGACATATTATATACCGTTGGAAAGCTCTCGAAGTCTATTTTCTGGAGAAATTTACGGTTTATAAATCCATTCAGTGTACCAAAAGTTGTAATCAAAACAGTGTGAGAAGTATAGAAATAACTGGAAGAGGGGAGAACGTGGTGGAGGCTTCAGCTCTGGAATTCTTTCATCTCTTGGAGTTCTTGAAGGAGAAAGGAAGCTTGGAAAGAGGAAGAACTACAATCCAAAGAGAATTACATCAAATTTGCTAAGTTTTTCCCTTCCCTTTCATTTTCTGGAATGTCTCCATGTTGTATTGTATTTACCACGTTCTTAAACATGTGTAACTGAATCTGAATTGGTTGAGGGTGATTTCAAAGCCCCTGATATGGTTTTTGTAAGTTGATTGTGTAAGGAATTGTTATCCAATTCTCTAATTGAAGTTGCTTGTATTCTCCCATATTTAATGCTTATGATTGCTTGCTGATTGTATTTGAGTGGCCAACTGAATATAATCTGGTTGTGATTTATTGCTAGACTAGAAATCTTGATCCGTAATTGTCTTGAATTTCTAATCATTAGTAGCAAAATTGTGATCAGAGATTACAATTGGAGAATATAACCTAAGTTAAATAATCCGAGCTTGTGTGTTTATTGCTTAGATCAACCTATCTTTCTTATCATAATGCATCCATTGAATTAAACTCAGAGAGCTTGTTCTAGGTTGTTTAATGGATAGAGATTAAATAAAGAGCTTGTTTTATTTAACAACAAAGTAAGGAAAGATTGGGTAATAGAGCTTGTTATTATCTACGGTTGATAACTTCAATGCTGTAATTAGATGACAATTCTACAATTAATTCGCAAATCCATATCTTGTGGTAGAGAAGGATCCCTTAACCAGCTTTCTCCCATTGATTTTTCATTCAAATTTACTTTCTGTTTTGTTATTCTTTACTTGCATTCTTATTTCATCAAGTTAATCAATCAACAAAAATCCCCCCTGTTTAGTTTATTGTTGCTGGAAATAACAAATTCAATTAGAATCAATCCTCGTGGGAAGATATCTTACTTATCACTTTATTACTTGTGCGACTAGTATACTTGCTAGTTTCGAACGCATCAAGTTTTTGGCGCCGTTGCCGGGGATTGATTTTCTAATCGATTTGTTATTTTGTTTTCATTGTTGATTCATATTTTCTTTGTTTTTCTTTTCTGATTGTTTGTGTTTAGACAACATGGCAGTAAACTTCTATCAATTCAGTAGCGGATTTGAGCCACAAGTACCATGGAGAGTAAATGAGGTAAGCACTCCGAACATTGAACAACAACTTTCTGAGCTAACCTCTCTTGTGGAAAACATGACTGTAGGAGATATACAAAAATCTTATGAATGTAGGATATATTCTACGATGGAGCATCCAATCGACATGTATCTAACTTTACAAGAAGAATATATGGAACAAGCCAATGCCATGGGTGGATTTCCAGGACAAACGAGGCAATGGTATGATCCTTTCTCTAGCACTTACAATGCTGGATGGGAAGATCAACATAATTTCAGTTACTGGAATCATCAACCAATCACTCCAAATGTGATACCAAATCGGCCACAATGTTTCAATCAACCTAGAGTGCAGCAACCTTTTCAAATGCAACCACCACCAATGCCACAACCAGCACCACAACCAGCTTCAAAAAACTCAGGTATGTCACTCCAGGATATTGTTAATGCACTTGCCACTAACACAATGCAATTCCAGCAGGAAACTGGGGCAAGTATCCAAAACCTGGAAAATCAAATAGGACAATGGGCCACTAGCATGAGCAAATTCGAGGGCCAAGGCTCAGAAGAATTATCTTGTCAAACGATGATCAATCCAAGAGAGAATTCTGGTGCGATAACTTTGCAAAATGAAGAGCAATTAGATGTCCTGCCAAAGAAATCACAAACTGATGAAGGAGATGACACCACTTCCACCATGAACAAAACACTGAATTCTCAGGTAAATCCTATAACTCCCATTCCTTCATATGTTTCTCCTCCACTTTCTCCTAGTAGATTTGCACAATCGAAGGAGAAACAAGAACAAGAAATCCTGGAAACTTCTCACAAAATCGAGGTAAATATACCACTTCTGGATGCTATTGAGCAAGTACCTCATTGTACAAAAATTCTCAAGGAGTTATGCACCAACAAGAGAAAGTTGAAGGGAAATGAGAAAGTAAGTGTGGGGGAAAATGTTTCAGCTGTATTGCAAAGAAAAATTCCTTCAAAATGCAAAGATCCAGGTACGTTCATCATTCCATGCACCATTGGTAATACCAAGTCTGAAAGAGCTATATTAGATTTAGGAGCATCTATTAATGTCATGCCATACTCTATTTATGTTTCTTTAAATCTTGGACCTTTTGCGAAACCTGGTATTACCATTCAGTTTGCTGATCATTTTAATGCATATCGCAAAAGAGTTGTGGAAGATGTGCTTGTGCAGGTGAATCAATTGGTTTTTCCAGCAGACTTCTATGTCCCTAAAATAGAGGATGAGACATCTCCTAATCCAACACCGATTCTTTTAGGGAGGCCATTCTCGAAAACTGCTAGAATCAAGATTGATGTTCATAATGGCACTCTGACCATAGAGTTTGATGGCAAGGTGATGTGTTTTAATATTTTTGAGGAAATGAGGTACTCTAATGACTTACATTCTGTTTTTGCAGTTGACATTATTGATTATTTGCCACAACAATGTTTTGAGTTAACTCGCAAGAATGGATTGGATGTAGCTATTAGTGAGCACATAGGGACAGAAAATTCTAAGGAATCAAGAATTTTTATACAAGTGTCCAAACAAATGGAGGAAGCTGTGGCAAGCTTAGATGAGATCATAGCTATAACCACAAACAGGTATGATGTTTTGTACATTGAATTGCCTTATCTAATGAGAAACTTCTTCCTTCTGTGATGAAAGCCAATACCTTGGAGCTTAAGCAACTTCCAGATCATTTGAAGCATGGATTCTTGGGTGAGAATGATACTTTGCCAATTACAATGGAAATGGGCCTTGCACGAATACAAGAAGAGAAACTCGTCCAAATACTTATAGATCACAAAATAGCTATTGGGTGGACGATTGCTAACATCCAAGGCCCAGCCATATGCATGCACCAATTCTTGTTGGAAGAAGGACCCAAGCCCACTAGAGAAGCACAGAGGAGATTGGACCCTGCCATGATGGAACCAACGTCGGGCTGAGGACGTTAAACCAAGCGCTTATTGGGAGGCAACCCAATGTTTTTGCAAAATAAATTAAAAAAAAGAAAAGAAAAATAAAATAAGGTAATAATGATCGATTTTTGTGTCTCGAGAATATTCCTTTTGTAGGCCATCAAATTGATCAGGTTTTATCTCTCTTTGACATCTGTCTTATTTGTTTTTATTTGTTTTTACTTGTTTTTTTTACTTTTGTTTGTTATTGTGTTGTTATCTCTTTTATGTGTCTTTAGTTTCGTTTCTGTTTTTTTTCTCTTTTCCTTCCTTGTGTTTAATTTGATTATTTCGTACTTCGAATTCATTTGTGCAACAGCTTGAGGAAACATCCAAAGGGGAGCTGAAACCATTGCCCGAAGGTTTGAAACGTGCATATCTGGGAGAAGAACAAACTCAATCGCATTATCGGTAATATCTCTCCTTTTCTCTTCTTCAATGGATGCCGATATCTTTATGTCGAACCTTCGTAAATATTTTCCTTCACTTCCTCAAAATGATGTGTTTAAAATTTATAAAGTACGGATGACTAGACTTTGGGCGTTGATGCTTCTAAATGTGCCTGCTGATATCCGATGGCTTATCGAAGCCAAGGTGAGATTGTCCGGTGAGCCGGACATTAATCTCGCAAAATACATGCCTGGTCTAGGAAAGAGCTACTACGCCAAGAGGCGAGAGCGAAAAGGTTACAAGTATGTTATAAATGTGCTAGATGGAATTGTAACCAGACTTGTCGTTCATTAGGTTTTGCGTCCAGGAATAGAGAAGATAAACTTTCATTTATTAAGAATGGTTTGAGTAATGAGTCGCTGGATAATGTTTTGTTAACTCTCGAGTCACATTCTTGTGGACTTGTTCAGCGTGAATTGCTTAATCTATGGACACAATTTCGTGATGAATTGCAGTGTTATAGTCTAGGGAATCTGACTAAAAACGACCCTGTTTGCCAGTTTATAAGAAAACTGGATGGGAAGCAAATCCCCGACTCATAGAAGGCGTTTCAGCCGTTACTGGACGTAAAACCAGAGGAAGATGTGAGCCACAATCACAACTACTTGTATATTTGAATGTGTGTTGTTGTTGTCGAATTTTTTTTTCTTGTTTCGTTTGATCTGATTATCAATGTTGTTTTTGTGTTGTTGTTGTTTGTTGATTTTGTTTGTTTTAATTTCAAGTTTTCTTTTTGACAAACCATATGACTACCCTATGGCATAAGTACACGTGGGAGACAAGTGTGGAGGTTTTGTCAACCTCCACCGAAAGTGTATCTCTATTTTTTATGCTTCACGTGGGAGACAAGTGTGGGGGTTTTGTCAACCCCCGCCGAAAGTGTATCTCCATTTTCCATGCTTCACGTGGGAGACAAGTGTGTAGGTTTTGTCAAACCTCGCCGAAAGCATATCTCATTTTTTCAAATCTTGGGGCGATAAATCTGCATCGAGCAACCCCCACCGAAAGTATGTCCCCATGTGTCAAAATTTGAGAGTTTTATGGGTGTATATATACATTCTGCATATTTTCATATGTCATTCCATAACCTGTCTTGCAATTGAAAAGCATAATATCTAACGTGTCTTACACAAGATTAGAGCACTTGTAGAAATGGAGAAAACACCAATTCGGCGATTCCGCAATATATGCGTATTTTGCGAATCGCAATTTGGTAAAGATGGAGAGTTTACCACAGCAGCTCTTGATCTTGGTAGGACATTAGCTGCGAGGGGTATTAATTTGATTTATGGAGGGGGTAGTCTTGGGTTAATGGGTGTGTGTCAACAGCTGCATCCCTAGGAGGGAGCAAAGTTCTCGGCATTATCCCTAAACCATTAGCTGTACGAGATATCGTAGGCAACACAATCGGGGAAGAGTTACAGGTCTCTAGTATGCATGAGCGTATTGCACATATGGTTGTTAAGTCCGATGCATTTATAGCTTTGCCGGGTGGTTATGGTACATTAGAGGAGATATTTCAAATCACCTCTTGGGCACAGCTAAACATCCATCGGAAACCCATTGGTTTGTTAAAAGTTAATAATTTTTTTGATGGTTTGTTGTCCTTTCTTGATCAAGCTGTAGAAAAAAAATTTCATCTCACCGTCAGCAAGGCAAATGCTGGTTACAGCTTCAACTGCAGGAGAGTTAATTGACAAACTACAAGAATTCGTCTATTCACCTGATCCAACAATGGCTCGGATAAATTGGTTTGGAGAAGGCAACAAAAGGCGTCAACTGGATTTAACCCTCCATCTGTAATCTCTATTTGCTGGTTTGCTTCGTTTTCATTTGCTTTCTTTTTAGTGTGTTTATTTGAGATTTTTCATGTCGTTTCTTTTGAGATTTTTCAGGTTATTTCTTTCATCCCAGGTAATATTTTCTAATCTCGGTTTTTAGAGTGGTGGCTTAAAAAGTTCAAGTTCTCTTGAAACGCATTCTGGATCTCTTCAATCCATAATGGCTGAATAAGGAGGCTAACTTCTAAACTTTTTAGACCCATTCTAACTAACTTGTTTTTGTTTGCTGACTTGTTGAACTTTGTTATTTTATGAGTGAGTTTAGTTTTGCGTAATTTAGAGTTGTTATGTGTTTTTATCTTTATTAGTTTTGATTTAAAAAAAAAATTGTGGAAAAACCTGAGAATGGCAGAATATGGGTTTTCTTAACTCTTGAAACGCATTCTCTCTCAATAAATCTGTAGTTTGTTTATTTCATGTTGTTTGAAGTGTCTTGTTTCTTGTTTTGTTCTTTCATAATAAAGGTATATAGGCTGGAAACCTTAAGTCTGCGGGCTACTGGTCCTAAGGATTGTTGAAATATACAATCTTGACTCAGGTGTAACAACGCCACGTACCTCTTTTCTTGCATTTTGTGGGTCAATGATAAGATAATGATTGAATTAAGAATAACTCTTGGAAAATGATAAATGATGCATGGATCTGTGTGCTTGAAATGTTAATTAGTTTTTGCTTTACCTTTGATTCCTTGCACAAAATTGAGCACCGAGCCATTATCACTGAGTTATTTGTTTACTTAGAGAAAGTTTATGTAATTTAAGTGTTTCTTCAGATTTTAATGAATTCTAGAACTTGTTTGATGGTCACTCGAGGCGAAATCCTAGACTGTGCAACATTAGGGAAATGATTTAGGCCATCTTTGGACCGTTTGAGCCTTAATAGCCAACCTTGACTGAAATTGATCCCTAGTTACCCCTTTGAGCCTCTGTAAGCCTTTTTCTTTGTTAACTCACTAAAAGATTTCCTAACCTCAATGAATTTGTTCCAAACAGTTTATCCCTTACCTATGAGCATGTAAATCATTCGCAATTACATTTTGAGCTATGTTCTGGTTTTGGGAAGTTAGAGGAGGTTGGATTGTGCCATGAGCAATGCAAGTGAGTTTTATTATGTTTGTAAAAAAAAAAAAAAAGAGAAAAAAATATGTACTTATCTTCCACGTACTTAAACATTGAGGACAATGTATTCTTTAAGTGTAGGGGAGTGGAATTGCAGTTAAAAAAAAAAAAGAAAAGAAAAAGAGTTCTATACCCTTGGGTGTTCTTAAAAAGAATGAAACAACAAAGTGTGGGGGTGTAGTTTCTTTTGTTTTCTACAAAAAAAAAAAAAAGAAGAAGAAGAGAAGAGAAAAAAAAAGAAGATTGAGTGTTCTAAATAAGTTTGGGGGAGTAACCTGGTGAATTAAAATAAATTTGTGTTATAGGGGTGAGCTCTACATAATCTTGAATGATTTATGTGTTTGTGGGTGATTTGAGCCAAATTATTATCCTTTATCATACCTTCACCCAAGCCAAACGTTACAAGCTTAATAAAGTCCTACTTGATCCTTGGTGTTGTGCATGTCTACATTAGTGGAGAGTGACTTGAAAAGCAGGCCTATGGAGTTCATTTATACACACATCTTCAATATTAAATATGATTCATTTTTATGCATAAACTCATCAGGGTTACAAGTGATTAGGTGAGAATGGCTCTACACACACACACTTGAGGAATTGAAGTGAAGCGAAACTAATCTTTGGATGAAATTCTTGATCAAGTGCATTATTTTGAAGTTTTCCTTGGGTTATAATTAAGTACAATCTTTGAGGCCTATTTGCAAGATGAAGCATTTGTGTGTTTTAATTTTTCCCTGATTCTGTTTCGGTTTAGTTTTGTTTCGTATCATTGTAGTTGCTCGAGGACTAGCAAAGTCTAAGTGTGGGGGAATTTGATAAGTGTCTATTTATATATCATTTTCATATCAATTCGTCCATGTTTCTTTGCTATATTCCTTGGTATTTTTATGTTTTTGTGTGGTTTTGATGTTTGTAGGAGTTTTGGAGCAACTTGCACAAAAATGGAGTAAAACCCTTCATTTTCACCTCTGCTAGTCAACCATCTTCTCGGATTTAATTGTATTGATATACAATGAACCCGATGACATATTATATACCGTTGGAAAGCTCTCGAAGTCTATTTTCTGGAGAAATTTACGGTTTATAAATCCATTCAGTGTACCAAAAGTTGTAATCAAAACAGTGTGAGAAGTATAGAAATAACTGGAAGAGGGGAGAACGTGGTGGAGGCTTCAGCTCTAGAATTCTTTCATCTCTTGGAGTTCTTGAAGGAGAAAGGAAGCTTGGAAAGAGGAAGAACTACAATCCAAAGAGAATTACATCACATTTGCTAAGTTTTTCCCTTCCCTTTCATTTTCTGGAATGTCTCCATGTTGTATTGTATTTACCACGTTCTTAAACATGTGTAACTGAATCTGAATTGGTTGAGGGTGATTTCAAAGCCCCTGATATGGTTTTTGTAAGTTGATTGTGTAAGGAATTGTTATCCAATTCTCTAATTGAAGTTGCTTGTATTCTCCCATATTTAATGCTTATGATTGCTTGCTGATTGTATTTGAGTGGCCAACTGAATATAATCTGGTTGTGATTTATTGCTAGACTAGAATCTTGATCCGTAATTGTCTTGAATTTCTAATCATTAGTAGCAAAATTGTGATCAGAGATTACAATTGGAGAATATAACCTAAGTTAAATAATCCGAGCTTGTGTGTTTATTGCTTAGATCAACCTATCTTTCTTATCATAATGCATCCATTGAATTAAACTCAGAGAGCTTGTTCTAGGTTGTTTAATGGATAGAGATTAAATAAAGAGCTTGTTTTATTTAACAACAAAGTAAGGAAAGATTGGGGTAATAGAGCTTGTTATTATCTACGGTTGATAACTTCAATGCTGTAATTAGATGACAATTCTACAATTAATTCGCAAATCCATATCTTGTGGTAGAGAAGGATCCCTTAACCAGCTTTCTCCATTGATTTTTCATTCAAATTTACTTTCTGTTTTGTTATTCTTTACTTGCATTCTTATTTCATCAAGTTAATCAATCAACAAAAATCCCCCCTGTTTAGTTTATTATTGCTGGAAATAACAAATTCAATTAGAATCAATCCTCGTGGGAACGATATCTTACTTATCACTTTATTACTTGTGCGACTAGTATACTTGCTAGTTTCGAACGCATCAATATACGAGGAATGATAATGACTTATGAAAGTCATGTTCAAAGTGTACTTTGAATTAGTATGGATTTGTGTATGTGAAAAATAAAGGAAATATATTTTATAGGCCTGAACTCAGAATTTGAGCAAGAGCGCCATATATGTGGTGTAGGAGCGCAACCTGCACTGACTCAAGAAATTGTGGGCAAAGAGTTGCTGTAGGCGCGCCATCTCTTTGGTGTAGGGCCTCCATCCTAAAACATGGAAATTTATAGGAACCAAAAAATCGGTTCATTCGTGCAAGAGCGCGAATCCTGTATTATGGATACTGTTTCTGACTTCCTTAACAAGTTATTTATTGCTTGTATGATAATAAATGAATAGTAACTATACAATAACTCAAATATTGTTGTTAATTTGACTACTATAGCATTCTAAATAGCTTACTTACTGAGTTATACTCATTAAATTTATTATGTATCTCAAGTGATCAATAGTTGCGGAGGTTGATAGAGGATTTTGGACAGGACTGACTGAGTTTACTTGACAACCACAGGCCGCTGCAGCATTATTTATTTTGTGACTGTTCTTTGATAAAATATTTTTTTATTATTTGTACATATAATGATTATTATTTGTACATATAATGATAAACCGTGGTCGTGACTTAGAACTTTGTTTTCATAGAAATGGAAATTAATTTTTGCTAAATTATTATGACTTTCAGCAAGGTGACTGTTGATTATTGGACTTTGAATTAGTATCAGGGGCGTGACAATCTGGCACAAACACAAAGAGAGAAAGCCCCAACTCTATCAGCCCTTTTCTTAGCAAAGACAGTGAGAGTTGAATCGAGAGAATAGCCAAGTGTACAGAGGGTCGTTGAAGAGCGGTGCAGAGATAGGAGCAGCATTATCGGACGAGACGGGGGTCTCAACATCTCTAAAATGGAGGATACGGTAAAGTCACCAGCTAACAATCTATATCATCATTAATACAATGTCTATCAAATATTTAAAAAAATAATAAAACTATCTTCCAATTAGACCAAAACTAAGCAGTATATCAGAATTAGAGGTAATCTCATAATTTCAGCTACTATATATGGGTGGTTCTCATCAAATTGACCTTTGCCCTTACAATGCAAATCTTGGTGAAAGCACTGGGTAAGACTAGTTCGCAGAACTAAATTGTAAACTCAAAATGTTAATTACTTTCTGATTACGTTTCATTAAAAATATAATTGTTTTAACTTTTTCCTAATTACTGCATTAATTACATTGGATTTTCAGGCAACTACATCGCATCTATCAGAATTATGCTAGGTTAAGTACCAAAAATATGTAAAGTACTGCTTTGGTTGCTGGCTGAAATGGCCGTTACACTGTTGATATCCTCAAAGGGATACTGGTACTGCTCATCACACAAAGCCTGCACCCCTCGACATAAGTACCCAAAGTAATGCACATCGAATTATTAATATAAACGAAACAATGAGCTAATAAATAGGAGCGAGGGATGTGGTGTATATGTATTAAAGGAAATAATTAACTAATTAAAAAGAAGTGAGTTTGGTAGAGTTTTTATTAGTAGGAAGTAATTCACCTGATAAGGTACTCACAAGGCAATTAACTTCGAAGACCCTTGAGACAGGCCATCTTAGAGGAATCAAATAACTGATGCATTATCTTTTGTGTAAAGTCCAATTTAATCTTCAATGTCCTAGTCGAAAGTAATAATGTATACAAATTTGCAACCTTTTCAAATGTTGCCGTTTTATAAAATAAATTATAAATCTAAAAAATAAAAGTAAAAATACTTCCCCTGTTCTCCTACCCAACAACCCAGCAGCAGCAGCACCATTAACAATAACATCACCATGCATAAGTATGAGTTTACTCCCATCAATATTGAGCTACATCAACAAATTACAAATACCAAGAAATAATCACTTTATCTTCCCAGGTATTGCACTATAATCAAAATGTTTTCTTACCAAAACCGGTGTTATCTTTAGCTAATGTAAGGGACCCAAAGGACCTTGCCACACAGCCACCATCTCACGCACTAGAGCCAATAAATTAACAATATATTAATTCTTTGATACTGATCAAGAGTAAGCTTTTCATATAATATATTTTTAGTCAAATCTCTAATATTTTTAAACATTTTGATCTAATAAGGGGCCTAATTAACACAGACCATAAGAGCTTTTTCCTTCCATAAAGCATGATATCACAGACTTGATTAAATAAAGTGGGTGTAGACTTAAATTGGAAATGCATGAATGAATAGGCCATTTATTAACATAAGTTTCAAGCTATCTCATACTTGCTTCTGCTGGGTATGGATTTTAAGTGATGATAGGTGGTTATCATAAAAGAAATATGTGATTGCATTAATTTGTCCATAAATGCATGTAAGAGTACTAATTAAGGGTTGTATCACAAAGATTAAAAAGATTAAGGCAGCTTTTTTTTTTTTTGTCTTAAAGTTGAATAGGTATAAATTAAACTAAAATCTGAATGATATGGTTTTTTTTTTATTTTAACATCTGAATTAAAATGTTTGAAAACTAATGGTTTTATATACATATCCCTATTTATAGATATCATTCACTTATGATTTTATTTACATAGTAAAAGTATTTGTATACCAAAATTTGTTGTGAATTTAATTTATTTAAATGTGTATAATTGGAAAAAAGTTTCTTTTAAGAATTTGATGTGTAAATAAGTTAAATGACCGTAAAATAATTTTAAAAATATTTTGAGAGTCATAATATAAAATTAGAAACAAATAATAATTTTCAAATTAAAATATTAGGTTATGTACAAATTAGTCATAAATGAATTTTTATAAGGGCATTTAAAAGAATTAAAGGAGAATAAATGATTCAGACATTTATATTTAGATAAAAGTTAGAATTTTTAGTTTTTTCTACTTAAATAAAAATATCTTAGATTAAGTTTTTAAGTCAAAAAATCAATCACCATAAAAAGATATGAAGTTTGAGAATAAGTTAAATTCAGACTTTAGACCAAAAACAATCAACCCCCCTTATTGTATTGGAATGTATTTTACTCTTACAAGAGACATATTATTTAGATTTGAACTAAAAACTATTTATGTATGGTTTCATCCTTTGGAAGTTTTATAAGGCCACGTGGTGTTGCCCAAAATTACATTTTGAAATATGTAAATAGTTTGGGTTACTCTTGCATTAAATCTAATAACCTAAAGGCATTATTGTATAATCATGCCTTCAGTATTCTTAATATTGGACATGGGACGATTCGCCAGAGAATTTAAGACTATTTGAAAGAGCGATTAAGTTTCAGAGAAGATGAAGAATCAACCATAAATAAATTATTATTAGGAAAATTATATTAGTTAATGAATTGTAGACTCAAACAGGCCGCAAAACGATACATCCATATGTACTCATTTTAATTTTTTACGGCATTCACAGAGGTAACTAATTAAAAATGTAACTTTTTTTTGTGACACTTAATTACTTAAATAGTTTAATTTCAGTTTTGTTGATTTACTTATATAAAAATGTTTGCACAACATTTTGATATAGAGCATATAAAATATTATGAAGGCATATATATATATGTTGGGTGTGCAACCAAAGTCCCACATTGGCTAGACATGGGGAAGATCATGGGCATATAAGTGTGGACAGGCATTCCATTGATATGAGGCCTTTTGGGTAGAATCCAAAAATAAATCCATGAGAGCTTAGGCCCAAAGTAGACAATATCATACCAATGTGGAGTTTTGAGCTGTCCGTGATAACCCAACAAGTGGTATCAGAGCCTAGGCCCAGACTTAGCCAGAAGAATACATGATGAAAATTCTCAGACCCAAACAAAAGGTGGTGGGCCCCCGGATCCGTGGTTGAGCTCTATTTGGCCACAATAGAGCAAGCTCTCGAGGCCTGCATCGAGAAGCAAAAGGATGGATGAAGCATACAAATGAATGATCATTTGTGGTGAGGCTCGGAAAAAGAAAAAAAAAAACATACAAAAATAGTATGGTCCTTTGTTTGAGGGGGGGATTGTTGGGTGTGCAACCAAAGTCCACATTGGCTAGACATGGGGAAGATCATGGGCATATAAGTGTGGACAAGCATTCCATTGATATGGGGCCTTTTGGGTATAATCCAAAAACAAATCCATAAAGGCTTAGGCCCAAAGTGGACAATATCATACCAATGTGGAGTTTTGGGCTGTCCATGGTAACCCAACAATATATATATATATATATCAACTTAAGACTTGTTATCAATGACTAAAAATATAAAATATAAAAAAATATATCAATTGGATTTTTAAAATCAGACCATTCATATTTCTATTTAAATATATATATAATTAATTAAGTTAAATGGAAAAAGTACAGTGACTTAAGAAAATTTTCCATTTTAATCATTAATTTGGTTTTATTTGAATGTGAGGCTTGTAGAGGGTTCTTGGCTAACTCCCATGACCACATATTTTTAATGGATATGAGCCTCACTAATTCATTAAATAGCACACCATAAAATTTAAAATAAATTTATATACACATTTGTTTCTAAACCATTATATTTTCTTTTGTGAATTGTACTCTTTATATAAAAGTTATCTAAAACAATTTTATTATTTTTTAATTATTCTTTGAAATTGATGAATTTTACTCTTTGAAACATCATAAAGCACAACTTTAATAAAGTTCTATCTCATCTTCATATTATTATTTTCTTTAAGTTTAGTTAGTTTTTAATATAGAATTTATAGCAAGGATAATGTTCAATATATCCACCCTATACTGGATGTATTTTTTTAATTAATAAAATCTCGTCTTACCACCATGGTTTACCAAATTATTTTGAAATTTTTTTTAACCCACCCTCCCAAAAAAAAGAAAAAAAAAATCTGATTACCCCTTGGAGGCTGGAGGCAGCTGAAACGGTCCAGCAGAGATTTAAAAGTGTCAATGGAAAATAATCTTTGAGACCACTAGTATTACAAGGTTTTAGATCTTTACTAAATTATAGAATAAGAGACATTTTGTTTACACTTAATGATATATAGCGGCTAGCCAGAGTTGAATCGAATGGTTAGTTGTATATTTTGTTTCCAAACTTATCCTTAAAGTTAGGTAATTTAGGCATGTTTAGCAATTAAAAGAGCTTTTCAAAAAATTTTTTTTTTTGGCTATATTAT
Organism: Boswellia sacra; assembly: GCA_013180625.2. Taxonomy (NCBI): domain Eukaryota; kingdom Viridiplantae; phylum Streptophyta; class Magnoliopsida; order Sapindales; family Burseraceae; genus Boswellia; species Boswellia sacra. The sequence goes on along the minus strand of SNVD02001839.1, from coordinate 59,074 downwards.
AATTACGTTGCATTTCAAGTTGCAAGATATCGAACGAGTTACTTGGAAAAACTCAAAATTTGGGCTTCTCCGATCAGTTTTGTTTGAGTTTTTTAAAATTCTAAAATATCAATAATACTGTTGTTTTATTTTAAAGGTTAGCATTATTTGCCCTTCATTCATAATAAAAACGTTTTTGACAATTTGTTATCAAAAGGTAATTACATGTGTTTTTAACCAGTCAATTGAAACCTTTTTAATAAATGAAGCTATTACTCTTTTTTCAGCCTTGATGAACTCCACTTGGACGAGACAAGACTAGCCACATTCAAAATCTTGCATTGACTAATTAAATGTTTAAAAACAACTGTTGCTCAATGTCTAAATGAGGCCATCAAGTGGGTCCGCCACTGTTATGGACCATAAATCTATTAATTGTCAGGACTCGGGAGACTCAGCAGCTCTAAGAATTTGAACCGTCATTCGCGATTCACAAATCGCGTTTTAAGTTTTTGCAAGGAACGTATTGACTGAAACGTCTTTAGCCGACGCCAAATGCCCTTAAGTGGTGGCACAATATACGTTGAGTAATCGACTGGAATTCCATGATGTATCGAGACTCATTGGTTGAGTAATTGACTGGAATTCCATGAATGTATCGAGACTTATCTGTGTTAAAATAGGATCATTACATTCGTAATAGGATTTTGACTAATTTGTGAATATTTATTTTATTATAATTTATTAATAAAAATTTAAAATCAGCCAACATCAAGTATTAAAAATAATGTAATATTTATAAAAATAATAAAAGAGCTAAAGCTAATCATTTTAGTTTTATATGATTCAAAGTATATATAATATTATGATACAAATGTCATATAAATTCATTTTTATAACCAATGATAACGGACTGAGGATTGTATCTTAGAGAGGTCACTTTTAATATTTCAAAAATAATATTTCTTTTTAGAAAACCTCAGTACTACATAATAAATTATTATTTTTTAAATATATATAGATAGGAGGCATAATGAATCTTATCTTTCAAAATTAAATAATTTTAATCCAATAAATCAAAATATAAAATACTAATACTTAATAATTTATTTTATAAATACCTATTAATTATTGTCATTGACTAGTTTTAATATTTAAAAATATTGCATAATTACCTCATTATTGTGTATAAAAATATTTTTATATATAATCCAAAATTCGAGATCTATGTTCTAAATTTGCAAACAAATCTTTCACATTAATTTCAAGATAACTTTGTATTTAATTGTTAACATTTTTCTTAAACATGATGATATCAACTTAAAAATAAATTTTTTCTTAAAATATCTCTCCATATTTTTTCAAAAAAATTATTATTTTACAATAACTCTTACATTTTACCAAAAAAAAAGTCTGCAACAGATAATAACAAGACTCAAACACAATTTTTTTTTAAATGAAGTTCACTAATTTTTACACGGATTGATACATATAAATTATAAAGAAAAAGACATAATACAAATATGATATCTAGTAAAGTTATATAAATATAAGTTTGAGAGAGGAAGAAGGGCTTAGTCGGGTGGAAAATCCATAAATTAGGTTTTTGTCTTTTTAATAAGGGCATAAGTGTAAACTACTAGGAGTAAAAGGGAATTTTCAAAATTCCTGAAGGGGCCCAGATCCACCGGTCCTTCTTATGTCCGCCTATGTTTATAACATTTTAAATATTATGAATCAAAAGTTTAGATTGTAATCAAATATTCAAAAAAATAATAATTATTTTAAATTAATAGAAAAGATTATAAATAAAAATACTTAAATAAAAAATTCTAATATTTAGTTTATTTGTCTAATATATATATATTAATAAATTTTATGGCGAATATTTTCTAACTCTTTTTAATTCACTCTAAAATATTTTTAGTTAAGCTATCGGAGGTTTACCAATTTTTTTCAAAACTTTTATGAGTACATTGAAAAAGATTTTTTTTGGCTCTATAGCATTGGGTGTTTGACGTTTCCACTTGACTAATGGTAATACGATAATGTTTGAAGTTTCCACTTGACTAAAACGATAGACTATTCATGGTTTTTGTATTTGCACGAGGCCAGCTGTCCTTGTACCATCCCTTCTTGAGCCTATAAATACCTCTCCTTATTTCCCAACCAGAACATCCCAGCATTAGCTTGCTTCAACTAATAGTTTTCAGTGCAAAAAGAAACCAGTGGCATTCATCCATTCAATGTCGAAGATGAATATTCAAGTCATATTTTGCCTTGCATTCGCCTTCTTCATCTCAGGTAAACAAAATTGCTTATCTTAATTTGGTTTTAATTTGTTTCCTTTCTGATAAATGCATGTGTATATCCATTTGATGCAAGTCATACAACATTTTTATTAATAATGATTAGTTTATATTTTTCTTGAGCATCAATTACCAAGAGAATTATATATGCATGTTTTCATGAAAACAAATGTGTGTGTCTATATGTGTGTGTGTGTGTGTGTATTCCAAAATCTATTTTATTCGTTGTCAATAAATAATAATGTGTGTATCGAATCAATAATTTTTTTAGATATTTGATCATATTGTTAGCTTGACTACCGTTTGAACTTAAATTATGACTTTTCATATCTTTGACAATATTATTAGTCCAAGATGGCAGCTGCCTCTCTTTGAAAGAATGAGAAATTGATGCACATGTTCCTTTCAATTAATGCTGCATGCAGGGGCTCACATGGCAACAATAACCATCACAAACAAATGTACGCAAACTATTTGGCCAGCAACCCTAACCGGCAACGGGGCTCAGTTATCAACCACCGGTTTTGAATTAGCCCAAGGAGCATCAAGGTCCATTGACATTCCTTCTCCATGGACAGCAGGCCGTATATGGGCTCGAACAGGGTGCTCCTCCGCCTCAGGCACGTTCACTTGTGCCACTGGCGACTGTGGCAGAGGCCCTGAATGCCAGGGTCTCTCTGGAGCCAAGCCTCACACCCTTGTAGAAATAACCATCGACCCAGCCAACAACAAAGACACCATCGATGTTAGTCTCGTTGATGGCTTCAACTTGCCTGTTTCAATAACCCCGCAAGGTGGTACTGGTAACGAGTGCGTCACAACCAGCTGCTCAGCCAATATCAACGCGGCTTGTCCAGCCGTGCTACAAGTGAAAGGTTCGGATGGGAGCGTCATTGCTTGCAAAGATGCTTGTACACAGTTCAATGAGCCAAAGTACTGTTGCACTGGAGACTTCTGTTGCACTCCTGATAAATGCCCACCAACGGAATACTCTCAGTTTTTCAAGGGCCAGTGCCCTCAAGCTTATAGTTACGCTAAGGATGATCAAACTAGCACGTTCGCATGCACTACTGGGGGTAATTTCGCTATTACCTTCTGCCCATGAAGGATACATTAATTTAATCAATAAGAATACTGTATCAGGAATTTCAAATAAGTCCTTGTATGTGGACAATATTGAGAATAATTTATTATCCTCACAAGGATATTTTATGGTATGAATTATTAATGAAATGAATCTATCAAGATAGACATATTTATCTGTGATGGGTGTTCTATATTGAAGTACTATTACTACTACACATTCTATGATTTTCTGGAAGGATAACTTTAATATATATTATTGCTCTTTGATTACTTGGAATGTACTGTTTAAAAAATGAGTAAATTGCTTCTAAATTTTCTAAGCTTCCTGAGATGTGAGAACAGATGGCAGAAACATCTGATTACCAATCAAAATTAACTTCAATTTACTAATTGAATAATCCCTTCGTTTATATTGGAATACAAGTTATATCTTGTTATTTGATTGAAATCTCTTTTCCACACTGGCTTTTTAACGTCAGTATGTTTTTGCTACCATATATAGCTGGCAAATAAATAAAGTTTCTTAAATTGATCCTGTACTTCTTACTTCTCAGGAAGTTTAAATGCATCTATATTTTTATCATACGTAGATGCGTTTGAACATTTATCATATATAATAATTGTGTCACTTGATTCATAAGTTAAGATACAATAATGGGTCGATCTTAAACTAGTCTTTTGTTTTTCTCTCTATTGTGGTTATCGTTTTCGAAAATATATTTTTTTGTAAGATCTGACCTTGATGTGTATTATGTCTTGTAATTAAATAAAAAGCAATTGAACTCTCATTACCATCATTTTCTTTTGGGTTATAAAAACTAGATCTATTATCATCACTACAAGAAAAATGCTAATAACTGAATACTTGTGGGTTTACAATCTATCAAAATGTTACTAACAAATATGTCCTAATTTATGTGTTACTCAAACTCACAAATAAAACCTACAAAATATTTGTCACATGTAAAACCACAAATATGTACCATTCAGGTTAGATTTTGAAGGTGTATACTTGTCACTTTGTGACAAATATTAGGTCTCTAACAGTTGGTTTTCTTTTTTCTTTTTTTTTTATTATGTGACAAATATCGTTATGATTGAGGGTTTTCTAGTCGCCAAGTATGGTTTTAAGAAAATAAAAATATACTTTATCTTTTTTAAAGTGGGATTTTATAATATGATAATATATCATATATATTTATCAAAATATATTATTTAAATAATAAAAATTTTAATTATGAAAAGAAGTATGATTAAAAAAATGAATATGATAAAAAAAAAAGTATCTTACGATAACAAAAGTTGTAAAAAATTATCCAAAAAATCATATTATATTTACAACTTTACATACAAACAGTAAGTTAACAGGTATGTCTTCCTACATCTTCAAAAAACAACTCACGAGCCAAATTCTTGTTGGAGTCCTCAATACTTTGGCTTTAACTTTTACTTCCCTTCTTGTTTTGTCAATCACTTCACCAATCTTTTCTCCATAATTCAAACCTACAAGAAGCAATGAATAGAATAAGAGTGAGTATATGAATAATAGTGAGTGTGATTAATTAGTAGTTAATAATAATAAAAAGAAAGAATTACTGGTTGGTATAATCAATGGAAAGTTCATGCCAAGCTTAAACAAGTATTAAATATGAGTTTGGCCTTTGGTCATTGTATATCATTTGTATCATTACCTAAGATATATACTTGGATCGACTAAGAATTGATTGTCCAAATATACAGGTCTATGGCATGATTCAACAAGTTTACTTAGAACATCAAAGCTGGGAAAAAAAAAAAAACCCTCAAACTAAGCTCTCATTTTAATATCTTGACGTACACATCAATAAGGTATAAATTAAAATATAAAATACATGGCAGTTGATTAAATTATCAATAGCAAATAAAAAGTCACAAGTACATCTTCACTAATATTAGGCAACAATAAAAGCTCACCTCACAAATGAGCTCTGTTTGCTTGCTAGCCCACAAAAATTATATCAATCTGGTTGTACCTCCATTCACTGATCAATTAGTCACATTTTTCCCAGGATTAACACCTAGAAATTCAATAGTTACAATTTACGTCCGTTGTCAAATTATATTCATAGAAAGGAATATGCAAATCCAGAAAATGAAACTCTGTTCAGGTTCAAAAAACACATTTGAAATCTGATTCAATCACCTCCGCGGTACTTCGCTATCATTTTGAATCCTATCATCATAAATTGGCAGGCGAAAGATCTTATTAATCTCATTCAACAAGATGTCCTCAGTTATATTATCTCTCATATTTTGCATTACCTTTTTAATAATTGAATGATCTTAAAGTCGTAGAATTGTTGTTCTCTGTTTTCTTGACCCTAAGTGAACATGTTTGTATGTAGAATACAGGGGTCACCACTAAGGTTACCTAGGAACTCAGAATCAATTTCGTCATGGGTTGCCCCATGAGAAGATAGCTACACCATTTAAAATATATATATATATATATATATATATATATATATATATGTATGTATATAACTCTTGTTAAAATCCTATAAATCAAGAAACCAAATTAATACAAATTCATATGCAGATGGAGTGCTCTGTTTTATTTGAACCCACTTTAAAGTTTCTAAAGCTACTAAACCAACAATTCTTGCCTTATAAGAACAAGGATATTTATTCTATATGCTGTTGTTTTTTACGTTGCAAACAAGTTTGCATTTGGTGCTTGTTTGCTTGCTAACCTTAACCTTTGGGCTAAGCAATAATAATTTTTGTCCTCTTTAAGGTTGATAATTTAAATCTCTTTAAAATGACCTGTGGATATATAAATAGTTTAATCAAGCTTTGTAATTCGACGAATAAAATGAGGTGGAGAGGTTTTTGGTATTTTATATATATATATATAAAATAAAGTTGCTTGCTACCACTAAATGAATCAAAACTTTAATGCAAATATATGTTGTCAACTCATTTCCATCACCACATTTAAATATGCATGAAGTAGGTCAGTTAGTCCATTTAAGTATTCTTTCTATCATCGACTGAATAGGAAAAAAAAAAGTAAAAGAGAAAGCAAAAGCAAAAGCAAATAAAGGATAAATAAAGAAAAAAAAAGAAACATGCATAGGATGCTTTAACAGTACCCAGCAGAGTTTCCAGCAACAAGTTTGAGCTGCATATCAATCCTGCCAAACAAATAATCTTTCTTGGACTTTATGGCAACAAGTTTGACCATATTAATCATTATAAAACAGTTTAATATGATCTCATTAATATGTAATTAATATATAACTATTATAAAACAGTTCACCTCTTTAATATGTAATTGATAACCATAAAACTGTTACTGTCATTTACTCCAAATTCCAGTATTGTATGCACCAGCCAATGCAAATTTCTTCTATCTTTTGCCATAATGGATAGTTCCTGGCTTTCTCTCTTTTCCTCCCAATTCAAAACTGTGAGACAAATTAAAAGATCAAAGAGAAACAACAAAGGACAAGAAGAGCAAATATGAGGGAGAAGAAGAAGAAGAAGAATATGTTTATGAAAGAGAGGGAGACTCTGAGAAATTAAATGGACAGCCAATGCAATGATAAAGTAGATGAATTCAGTAGTGAGTTTATAATTAAAGAGCATAGGCAGAGAGAGTACTAGCACTAGCTAGCTAGCTAAGTTGTAGAATTCAAGAAAAATGTGATAGCGAGTTTATAATTAACCGTTCAACAGCGGATTTTTCTCAGGAAGCAGATGGAGATCCTTGCAGAAGATAAACAGGATCTGTTGCAACAAAGAGGAAAATCAGTTGACGAACTTTACTTCAAGAATTCAGGCAAATGAAAATATATGGATATAAAAACCAAATAATAGCTACAACCAATAACAAAACTTCAAAGTGGTGATCGCAAATGAAGTTAACCAGGAAACCAAATGATTAAAACTACCCAGAAGCAACGTCCAATTATCCTTGGAATAAAATTTCACTAACTCAAATAAATGTTGTCAAATGAAGAACCCGGATTTATTGTAGCATCACAACACACAGAAATTTGTAGCGGACTCTACACTCAACCGATCTACAAGCAGCAATTCCTCAAACACAAAATGAACTAAAGAATATGCAACTCTTTCTATTGATCAAGATATACCACAGGCTCCCCTTTAACGAAAAACAGAATTAATCAAAAAAACAAATAGCAAATATTCAAAACCATATGAGCCCATTTTTTAATAATAATAACAATTAAAAAAAAACACATCCCCAGTTAAGACAAGACAAAGAAACAGTTCGTTGCTTAAATTCAAAGACCAGACCACCAAGAAAAGAAGTAAGGTTGAAAGAATGGAATCAATTATCACTAGTAAATGAACTGTAACAACTTTTATTTACGAAAACAACACCCGAAGCCTCTCATTAAATTAAAGAACTAAACATGAAAACAATGTTGATCAAATAAAGGCATTAGTCTAGCAAGACTAAAACATACCTCAAAACAAACTGGCAATAAATGTGACCAAGATCTGCTTAAAAAAACATAACTAAAATAATCATGAGAAAACCTCTTGCAATCCCACCTGCCTACAAACGACGCCACCAACAGATGAACCGCAACAGCAACAACACTATGTGCTTATTGATGGCAACCCAGAAGGTTTTAATACATAACACATTGTAAATTGATTACTTATGCACTGAAGTAGCAACAGAAATAAAGTGATTGGACTTCATTTCCCAAGTTAAATCCAAAATAAACATTTCAAACAGGAAAGTGAGCCACGTCTTGCTCGCTATATGGTGAATATTGTAATCAAGCTCCTGCTACTTGGGAGCAACTTTTTCCCACAACTTGGAACTCAATAAACTCAAACCAGACAAAAGGATGATGAACATAGACATGGGTTTGATACCTGAACTCAACAATTACGGTCAGAGAAAGTGATAAAACTCAAACATGGTTTTGATATAAACAATCTTGAGCTCCTTGACTAAGTCATAAAAGGATCAAAAAAGCCCACGCACATGCAGTACGTGATGATGGAGCACCTGAATCAAGAAATGTGGATAGGTTAATTAAAATAATAATAGCGGGATTAATGATCAAGAGAAATCGCTTCAACAACATCATTTGAAGTAAGACCACCATGGATATTATGTATATAGTGAAAAAAATAAAAATAATAATAGTGGGATTAATTCCTGGTAAAAGAAAATTTGGCCAAGCATATGCTATTCAAAGAAAAATCATAATGCGCAGATAAAGTGTGATTTGAAAAATAAATAAATGAATAAATAAATAAATAAGAAAAAAGAGAAGGCTAAATTGTCATGAATCAAAGGCTAAAAGAGCATCGCAGATCATATCCATTTCCAAAGAGGGCATTCTACTTAATTGAATAGTGTGAACATCTAATGATGATAAGACTTCCTGGTGAGTAGATTTCTTAGTTCTTAGTTTTAAATAATAAATATTTTAGTAAGGAGGCCTTAACCTACTAAAATCTTTCAGTCAATAATTCAAAACAGAGAAACAAAAGAAACATAGATCTACCCCAAGTCATTAAGCTATAGAGTGGTAAAAACCAAACCCAAATCATAATATTATTTCTACAATAGTTAATTTAAACTTAAGCAAGAAAAGCCATATTCTTACGGTGGATGTCTAGAACTGAAATCATATTGTGTATGCCCATAATTAAGCTCTTAGGGCTTGCTCTCTCCAGCTTTGGTTTAACCCCATTTCTTTATTTTGCATGCAGTCATATATAAATTTAATTTTTTTTATAATTTCATGAAAACTTTAAAAGATTATTCTTTTTTATTTTAGATTTTAATAACAAACAATCAATAACTAACACGCTTTGTTAACACGCTTTGTTAAGGAATAATAACAAATACTTTATATCAGAGCACCAACCAAATACTTTCATCGCATATTTAGGCATTCTACATCGTCCAATTGAGAAAACAATCGATGTCCTACATTTATAGAAAATTTGGTGAAGTAACTGCTTTGAGAAAATAAAAACAGAACTCAGACGTTGGAATGCAAAAAATTGAAAAAAAAGAAGTTTTCTTCCTAGTCTGACATTGGTGTAATATTCCTAGGGCAAATACTAAAAGATATAAGACTCGTCACATCAATGTTTTTCTGAACATGGGAGCATAGTTCATAATGCTCTCAGATATGAAATCCTATACTCATCTATAGGAAACTTACGGGAACTTGGATCTTTAATTTATCTCTTATTTATAACCTAAGCGTGTAGATTCCGTCATAGCTTATAAACCTAAATTTCTTTTCAGTCTTAAATATCTTTCACATAATCACTTACAAAAAGTAACATGCATTAAAAACCAATCTAAAACTAGAAATTAATTAGGACCGGATAATACGTCTACCTGAATGTGGGAAGGGAGTCGATGGAGCCTTCTGCGCACAAAAGAGCGACCTGGATGAGTTGCTCAACCCCTTCCTCAATGTAATTACCCTACAGATTGCCATCAACCAACTGCTCCAAACTTCCAACTTATTTTCTTTCAGAATTGTCCTTTTACCTGCGGTAAAGTATTTCAACATAGCGTTGTAAGAAAGAAGACCATCTGTTTCTTATTCATAACGTAAATATTTGTTGCATTGGAAAATGAATATGTGTAGTGGGAGATGGAATATTATACCATTGTCAACTAGGATGGAAGAAAACATTTTTCTCGAGTGGCATGTGTGACATATTTCCTTGGAGCAGGTTGGAGTGTAGGTCAAGATCGATAACATTTTTCTTGAGTAATCAATAATAACATACAAGTATTAATTACTCTCTATTTCCCTCAAATATATCATGTATCCATGCCGCATCCTGTATTTCAGTCAGAAACTGAAAAATTATTAATGGGAATGATGTAATTGTGACTCAAGCACAGCATGTCAACCAGCAACATGCTGTTGTTTTAGTTGCTGTCTGTCTACAGCTGTCATGCTGCCTGTCAGCAGCTGTCTTACTGTCTGTTTACAGCTATTCTACTGTATGTTTGTTGCTCTCTTGCTGTCTATTTGCTAGCTACTGTATTTCACTTTTGTCAGCCACTTAGAAAGGCTAATAATTCTGATGTGCAGTAAATATAAGTGAGATGCAGGTCATGCAAGTTGCATAAAAACACAGCAAAGAAAACTGAGAGTCTAGGAAGCAAAAACAGAGAGCTTAGAGTGGTTCTAAGCTGAGAGTGCAGTGAGGAGAGTGTGTAATCCGAATTCTCTCTAGTGTATTCATTTTTCATCCCTCCCGTGAAGTAGATCATGGATCGAACCACGTAAACTCTGTTGTGTTCTTGTTTATTTTTCTGCACTTAGATTTCAGTTTGTATGTTTGCATAAGAGCACAGAAAATTTCCAGATTTTCTGCTTCAAAACAACCTACTCTAGCCACAAATTATCTCCAGATTTCTTCACAACTGGTATCAGAGCTGAGTGTTAAAGATCTGAAAGTGGTTTGCTTCAAACAAGTAAGGTTTCTCTGCTGAGAGAGAAGATCTTAAGGTTGCAATGGCAAACCAGAAAATGGAGATAGAAAAATTTGATGGCAAGACAGATTTCAGTTTATGGAAAATGAAGATTCAAGCACTGCTTGGAAACATGGGGCTTGATGAAGCCTTGGAAGATGAACAAAAAGTGCCTGAAGATTTAACTCCAGAAAAATGGTCTAAAGTTCAGAAGAATGCTAAGAACACAATCATTCTTAGCTTAGGAGATCAAGTTCTTCGGAAGGTGTCCAAAGAAACCACAGCTGCATCAATTTGGAAGAAGCTTGAAGAAATCTATATGGTAAAGTCTCTACCTAATAGAATTTATTTAAAACAAAAATTCTATGGATTTAGGATGGATGAATCTAAATCAGTAGATGAAAATATAGATGAATTTACCAAGATAAGTTTAGATCTTGAGAATCTAGGAGTGAAAGTAGAAGATGAAGATCAAGCTGTCATTTTGTTAAACTCACTGCCTAAAACATATGACCAGCTTAGAGATACCTTGAAGTTCAGCAAGGATACTCTAAGTTTAGAAGGAGTTGTTGCTGCAATTCATTCAAAGGAGTTAGATCTTAAGATTGAAGGAAAAAGTTCTAATTCTGGAGAAGGCCTCACTGCTAGAGGAAGAACTGAAAAAAGAAACTTTAATGCTAAAGGCAACCATGGTAGATCAAAATCTAAATCTAGAGGTAAATTCAGATGCTTCCATTGTAACAAAGAGGGACATATTAGACGAAATTGTCCTGATAGGATAGGCAGAAAGAAAAATGATGCAGCAAAAGATGAAGAGAGTGGCAATGCAGCCATAGTTTCACAAGGATTTGATGATGCAGAGGTGTTAATGGTGACAGATTTAGAACAAAATGGTGATTGGGTTCTAGACAGCGGTTGCACCTTTCACATGTGTCCAAATAAGTCATGGTTTTCCACCTACAAACCATTGAATGAAGGGAAGGTTCTCATGGGAAACAATGAGGCTTGCAATGTGGCTGGTATTGGAGAAATAAAATTGAAACTTCATGATGGGATGATTAGGACACTAGCAAATGTAAGACATGTTCCTAGCTTGAAAAGGAATCTAATATCAGTTGGCATGTTAGATTCTAATGGTTATATAGCTAAGGCTGAAAATGGTGTTCTAAAAATCCTAAAAGGAGCCATGGTTGTCATGAAAGGATACAAGAAGAATGGTATTTACATTCTAAATGGTGAAACAATTTTTGCAGCAGCTGCAATAGCATCAAAATTAGAGGTGAATGCAGCTGATTTATGGCACATGCGTCTTGGACATGTTAGCGAGAAAGGATTGAAGATTCTTGAAAAGCAAGGTGTCTTTGGAAAGCACAAATTACCAGAGCTGAAATTTTGTGAACACTGCATTTTTGGAAAGAAAACCAGAGTGAAGTTTACTGCAGCAGAGCACAACACCAAAGGCATCCTAGAATATGTCCATTCAGATCTATGGGGGCCAGCCAAGACCAAGTCACTAAGTGGTGCCAGGTATTTTCTCACTTTTCTTGATGATTTTAGTAGGAAAGTATGGATTTACATGCTGAAATCTAAGGATGAAACATTAAAAAAATTCAAACATTGGAAGACAATGGTAGAAAATCTAACCAGCAAGAAACTGAAATTTCTTAGAACTGATAATGGTCTTGAGTTTTGTGGGGAAGAATTTACCAAATATTGTCAAGAACATGGTGTGGTTAGACATAGAACGGTAAAGGGTACTCCTCAACAAAACGGGTTAGCTGAAAGAATGAATAGAACCATTCTAGAGAGGGTTAGATGCATGCTGTTTAATGCTAAATTACCTGCAAGATTTTGGGCAGAGGCCGCTGCTACTGCTTGTTATTTAATAAACAGGTGTCCTTCAATAGCAATAAAGCTGAAGACTCCTCAAGAAGTATGGACTGGTAGAGTACCAAGTCTTGATCACTTGAAAGTATTTAGAGCAACTGCCTATGCACACATTAGGCAAGAGAAGCTTCAACCAAGAGCACTCAAATGCTTGTTTCTTGGCTATCCTCCTGGAGTGAAAGGATACAAATTATGGTGTCCTCAGCTTGGAAAAGCAATAATCAGCAGAGATGTGGTTTTCAAGGAAGATGAAATATTGGGATTAGATGAAAGTTCATGGCACAAGAGCAATGTGTATGATAAATCTCAGCTTGCTGAATTTGAGTTTGAGATAAAGTCTCAAGATGTTGAGCTGGAAAATTCAGAAACTGAAGAGCAAACACATGATAGTGATGTGGAGCATGGTGAAGGGCAACAAGATATGCAAGAAACTCAAATTGGTCAAGAGACACTTGATCAAGATGAAAATTCTGAAAATGGTGCAGAAGAGTTGCAAGACTATTTGCTTAGTAGAGATAGAGCTAGAAGAGAAGTAAAAGCTCCTAAGAGGTATGCTCAAGCTGATATTGTTGCCTATGCTTTACAAGTAGGAGAAGAACTTGAGCAGGAACCCACAAATTACATTGATGCTGTGACAGGAAAGAATTCAAAGCATTGGATAGCTGCAATGAGGGAAGAAATGAGCTCTTTACTAAAAAATCAGACCTGGGAATTAATTCCAAAGCCAAAGGGAATTAAAGTGATAGGTTGCAAATGGATTTTTAAGAAAAAATCTAGTCTTGATGGAGTGCAACCTAAAAAATTCAAAGCTAGACTTGCAGCTAAGGGTTATTCTCAAGTGGAGGGTATTGATTATCAAGAAATATATTCTCCAATAGTGAGATATACATCCATTCGTCTTCTATTAGCAATGGCAGCTCAAGAAGACCTGGAAATAGAACAAATGGATGTAAAAACAGCTTTCTTGCATGGAAACATTGAAGAAAAAATTTTGATGTAGCAACCTGAAGGCTTTGAAGTTAAAGGCAAAGAAAATCATGTGTGTTTGCTGAAAAAATCACTCTATGGGCTGAAACAAGCCCCTAGACAATGGTATAAAAGGTTTGATAGTTACATGATTGAAAATGGACTAAAGAGAAGTCAATTTGATAATTGTGTATACTATCAAAAATTCTGCAATGGTGATTATCTCTATTTATTGTTATATGTTGATGACATGTTGTTGATAGGAAAGAACAAGCAGAGTATCAACAAGTTGAAGCATTTACTAAAATCTGAGTTTGACATGAAGGATATGGGAGCTGCAAAGAAGATTCTTGGCATGCAAATAATTCGGGACAGATCCAGGAATAAATTATGGTTGAGTCAGAAAGATTACATAGAAAAATTGCTGGTCAAGTTCAACATGAACAAAGCAAGGATGGTTTCCACTCCCATGGGTGAACAAATCAAAATTTCTGCAGAAGATTGTCCCAAAACCGAAAAGGAGAAGGAAGAAATGGCTTCTACACCATATGCAAGCTTAGTTGGTCCTTTAATGTATGCAATGGTTTGCACTAGACCTGATCTTGCATATTCAGTAAGTATGGTTAGTAGATACATGAGTAATCCTGGAAGAATTCATTGGGATGCTGCCAAGTGGATACTAAGATATCTAAGAGGTTCAACTTCTCTTGGATTATGTTATGGAAAAGGTCAAGATTCAGGTGGAGCTTTGGAAGGATTTGTAGACTCAGATTATGCTGGAGACAAGGACAATAGAAGATAAATTACTGGTTATATGTTCACAATCTGGGGAAAAGCAATTAGTTGGAGAGCAGGGCTGCAAAACATGGTTACTCTTTCAACAACTGAAGCTGAATATATTGCAGCTACAGAGGCAATCAAAGAAGGTTTATGGCTTAAAGGATTGATTATGGAGTTAGGTGTTAATCAAGACAGTTTTATACTCCATTGTGACAATCAAAGTACCATCCATTTGATCAAGAATCAAGTTCATCATGGTAGAGCAAAGCACATAGATGTCAAATATCATTTCGTGAAGGAAATTGCAGAAAAAGGAATTGTTGCAGTGAAGAAAATCCCTACAGCAAGAAACCCAGCTGACATGTTAACCAAACCTCTTCCAACAGAAAAATTCAGGCTCTGTTTGAGCCTAATTGGAGTCATTAAGTCATAATTGGAGAATTGGAGGGACAATGCACTGACCTTGAGTCAAGGTGGAGAATTGATGTAATTATGACTCAAGCACAGCATGTCAACCAGCAACATGCTGTTGTTTTAGTTGCTGTCTGTCTACAGCTGTCATGCTGCCTGTCAGCAGCTGTCTTACTGTCTGTTTACAGCTATTCTACTGTATGTTTGTTGCTCTCTTGCTGTCTATTTGCTAGCTACTGTAGTTCACTTTTGTCAGCCACTTAGAAAGGCTAATAATTCTGATGTGCAGTAAATGTAAGTGAGATGCAGGTCATGCAAGTTGCATAAAAACACAGCAAAGAAAACTGAGAGTCTAGGAAGCAAAAACAGAGAGCTTAGAGTGGTTCTAAGCTGAGAGTGCAGTGAGGATAGTGTGTAATCCGAATTCTCTCTAGTGCATTCATTTTTCATCCCTCCCGTGGAGTAGATCATGGATCGAACCACGTAAACTCTGTTGTGTTCTTGTTTATTTTTCTGCACTTAGATTTCAGTTTGTATGTTTGCATAAGAGCACAGAAAATTTCCAGATTTTCTGCTTCAAAACAACCTACTCTAGCCACAAATTATCTCCAGATTTCTTCACAGGGAACTATGAGTGTACCAACATCATTCTTTAGTAGAGAAGATCTATACTTATTGCTACTGAAGTAGTAACACAGAAGTAATCTAGATCTTATCATGGAAAGTATTTTAACGTAGACTTTTGAAAGAACTCAAGATTTCATTCTTGTAATTGAGATCAAATTAGCATAAGTAGTTAAGTACCGACAGACAATTAAAAAAAAAAAAAAAAGAGACCAAACATGGAAAGTTGGACGATTAGAAAAGATCGTGAGATCAACATTCCTCCATCTCACTTTAGACTAGATCATTTTATTTGATTGTTATCATGAGACACAAGGAGCAATAGTTATAAGAGACTCGCAAGAGCCATCTTCATCCAAATATTTTAAACTTGATTTTCCTTGCGTCGAAACATGCAATATAGATCGCATTAAACATTTTCTAAGATTACTACATGGATCCACAATGTGAATCAATACATTTCAGAATATCTATTAATAAAATTTCATATATATATATATATATATATATATATATATATATATATATATAAAAGAAAGTTTGAAGCCCTAAAATGATTCTCAGCTCAAAAGTAATAATTGTATCCCACTACTTAATACTACATTAAGTGAATTGAGTGATAATCTAACATCTAAATCTAAAGTTTTACAATTGAAGCTCTGAACTTGTAAACCCTAGTTGAAAATCTAAAGCTGTAGACAAACTATTGGTGAAATCCGTTAGTGCATGAAATTGTAATCAAATAATATAATGACGAATGAAGTATCATTCCCAAAAAAATTGAGTTACTAACTACCAAACCTATTCAAACCCTATTTTATTTGAATAATGATAAAATAGTGACAATTTGATGAGTAATTAATTAAAATTAATAAGTAATTAAACTAAATTAAATAGAGAAAGTAATAACAATGATTAGATTATCAAATTCCCACTATAATTAAGCTTTAGGATATCAAATTTCACCAAGATTAATCAATTCTAATTCTCTAATCCCATAAAATCAGTATTTATTCTACATTTTCAGCAATTTCACTCAAATAATTGTTATTCTTTCTCAAGCAATAACAAGGTATATTAATAAGCAAGATTTACATCTTTGTCAAACCTATTAACTTATCAATGCCCATTAAGCTACAAGAAATTCATAAAGACTGCACAAATCATATAGATATCTTTAGCTTATAAAAATTTATGATCTTTCAATCAAGGACAAATACAAATATTACTTCTCAATCTCAATTCATACCTCAAATCATATAAAAGTTGGCTAAACAATTACAAGCATTAAGCACATAATTGAATTACTCAACAAAATTGGAACAAACATCAATATATTGAATCAAAAAAATTAAAACATCTTAATCCAGCTACATCTTAACCCTAGAATAAATATATAGCTCATAATGAAAGTAAACATAATAAAAATCATTGTTGTTAACATAGTTATAAAGGGAGTTAAGAAAAGAACTAGAAATCGGGAAGAAATCTTGTTATATGATGCTTGAGTCTCATCTCCAAGTTGTTATTGTTGCTTCCTTTTGCCTCTCTTGCATCCCAAGAACACTAAGTCGAACCCTGTGCAAGTCTGCCTAAATTCCAAATTCTGCCTTCAGAAATGCCTCGCGACCCTTGTGAATCAATGTTGCAGCATTGATCTGATGTCTGGCACGCTTAGCACGAAACATGCATGAATTTAGCACGATTTTGCACATATTCAAAATTTCTACAAGAATTGTCCAAATAAACTAATTTCATTTTTAACTGCAAGATAACAACAAAACACAAAAAAAACCACAAAAAAAACACTCAAGAGCCACACTCTCCACATTCTGATTGTAAACGTATGCAGAATCTTTGAAAATCTAAAGCCCTGAAGTATGCAGAATAATGCAGAATCTTTGAAGTATGCCTTTTAGGTCACTAATAAGGCTATATATATAAGAGGACTTTAATTGTGAAAACATAGTAACATTTGCAATTGGCAGGAAACTTCGTGCATGGAAGCTGATGAGCGATGAATTACTAAACCTTCCACACAGGCCAATATTTGAACAGAAAGAAATACATTAATTTTGAGAAAGTGGCATTATTACTTCTTGAAATGGTTATAATATCAACATCTGAAATGGTCCCCAAAATCAATGTAGCTTCAAATTAGTACCTTAATTAGATTCAATAAATGGTCCGTCAATTATGACTTTCTTTTTAGACTCTTCTCTTTTCCATCCAACGATGCCTCATATCGAACTCCTTCTTTTGCAAAGTAATAAAATACAATTATAACAAAATCCTACCATTAAATTGAGTCATGAGCTCTATATAGCATTAGATGGAGGGATGGCAGTTTTCCCTAGTTGAACCAAGTACTCACAGTTTTTCTACATGGTCCTACCTAGGAAAAGCCCGAATTTTTGAGATTAGGCCCGCGTGTAATGCTAGACTGGTATCGTTAAGGAAATTCCATCCCCAACCCATACCATAATACTATGTAAGCCCATATAATATTTTGTGTAATTTTACTTCGGTCCATATAGTTTTGAGTGCACACATGTCATTTTATTTATTGTAAACTTGGCTCACAGAATAACCCCAACCCCGCCCCAAACCACAGTACTATTAAGCTCATTTAATATTGTGTAATTTCACTTAGGTCCATATAGGTTTGAGTGCACATATCTTTTTTTGACTTATCTTAGACTTGGCCCACAGAATTTTAAGCCCATAATCCTAATTTACTTGTTTTAGGCTCGGCCTATAGAATTTTAAGCTCATATTTTTATTTTAAAAAATTTTAAAGCTTGCTGTGCATGAAGATATTCAAACTCATGCACCTTATGTATGAGTTTCCAGTCCAAATCACTTAAGCTGAGCGCCTCTTTTATTTAATGTGGACCGATAGTAATATATAACCTTGTGTTACATATTATTTGAAAAAAATTAAAAAACGCAGAGAAATCTAAGAAAAATCCGAGGAGGGGTGTCTTAAAAGTTAAATCCAAAACCCAGAAATCCCTAAGGAAAAGGCCAGGGATGGGGGAGACTTTTTCCATCCCAATGTGGATGTGGAAATGCCAAATCTGCACCCGCACCCACGCCTAGATTTTGCCATCCCTAATTAAATGTTGAGAAACCATGGTTTTGGAATCAAATGATTACATGCCAATTTCCAGTTGGTTTCCTCTATTAGCAAGAGTTACTCTCACTAACTCTGGATGCCATACATGGGTGGTTCTATAAAATTAATGATTACCCTTGAAATGCAAATCTTGGCGCAAGCACTACCAAGTCTAATGTCCAGAATTGAAACAAACAGCTTACTCAAAATGTTATTTATTATCTAATTAAGTTTCATCATTTTAATTTTTTTCCCAACTTGTTCTTACTGCCCTGGTAATGCTTAATCCTCAAAATAGCTAATAAATATAAATTAAATAGCCGTCATAGCCGCTGGTATCCTCGAAGAATAATTAATTTCTTAATCCTGCTCATCTCACAAGCTATGAACTACGAATGCAAACTTATTATCGATCATATCTGAAGCAATTAATTAATGTATTCTTTATCTGCTGTAGTGCTTAAATCAAACATTTAAGAACATTAACTCGCTGAAATGTTTCTTGAAAATTTGTATATCCGAATCTATGAGTATTTCTTAACAAAAAAAACACTTGTGCTGTCCTTTCAACGTGATAGTTTTATATGATCAATTGCACGTGGGAAGTTGAATACTTTAGAGAAGGGATTTATCAAATACGTTGAAATCATATATAATGTTATTTCTCTGGTTAAATTAAATGAAAGATAATAAATATATTGCTTTACTTGAAAATATGTTCTTGTCCATGAATTTTATAATCATCTGGAACAAATAGCATTGTATATTGTATATGGGATCATGCTCATGGACACTAGGGGCCAACTAACCTTGATCATTTTTGGCTAAAAGTTAAATTTGTAAAGACGATAAATCCTCTTTGGAAAAACACTAGCATATGTGGCTTAAATTAAATCTATGGTCCACAAATCATCTATAGAAATTGATAAAGACTTAAACTTTCTACAGGAAAAAGTTGTCTTTTCAAAGTTTAATAGGTTTTGTCATTACCACATGAAATTAGGCCTTAATTAAACTGATAAACAATAAGTCTATTATTTGAATCTTATAATGATCTCTTCTGATACCTATGTACTATTTTGATCTTTACTCAGATGTATGCATATTCTATACACATCTCTTAACTTTCTCTCTCTAGAATTCTTTACTCTCTAAAGCTTATGTCTCTGGAAAGCTTACTTAGATAATTCTAGTGTATTGGTGACTGACTTGAGTGCTAAAGTGTCTACGCCGGCACCTCGTAATCATTTTATGTGTTTTTAGGACCTTGACCTGACGATTCGCTCAAACTCTAACCCACTTTCCGACCGCACAAAAGTCAGGCGTCAATATGTTTAACGTTTAACAAAGGTAAAGGAACTATTTATGTGGAAGTATTAACGTTGTTTTGTTGAAAAATAGCTTCTGCCATTTTTATTTTAATCAAGGAAACTTTGCTCTAGAACCAAAGAAAAAAAGCTCAACGGAGCTGATTTTGGTATAAAGCAAAGTAAAACAAATCGCAGAGTAGCAGATGAACCAGGAGAAAACTTTCACTAAGATTCAAGAGAATTAATAGAAATAAAAAATGTACACAAGGAAAAGGAAAGATTTAGAGAAAAGCTTACACTGGTTAAAAATCCTAATCGTACATTAAGTGATCTAATGGCTTCTAGAGATAGCAGCTGTCATATTGCTGCCACCTATAACAATTATTTAACAACTGGTCATCCTCTAATATCGCCACATCATCCTTTGATCTATAGTATTATTAGAAATACATCTGCAGCAACTCATTTTTTAAAGTAAAAGCTAACATGTTAATGTAAAGTATTTTTGAAGAAATAAAAAATTTGCTCGAAGCAACTTTCTAAAGAGACACTACCAACGTATTTAACCTTTTAGGTTATCATATTAATTATGATTTTTTTCCTTTTTTTGTTTTTGATAGCTTGATTCTCGATGAGGAAGACTTCTGCATATGCTTCTTTACGAATTTTTTTTTTTTAAAAAAAGTTCATGGTGTTTGCGTCTCCATTAGAGGGAGAAAAAATGTTGTTAATATTACTGATTAATAAACCTAATTAATTAGCCATATTAATGACCAATTATTAGGCTACGATGTTTCATGATTAGTATTATGGACTCAGGACAAGGAGCAAGATTTTGAATAAATAGAAGTGTTTTTGTAATTTGTAGAAAATAATTAAAAAGATCAACAAGTAAATTAAATATATTACAAATTAAGGACAAGATTGAGCAAATACATTCTTGAGTAATAAAAAAATGATCATAGTTAGAAGGGGAGTATGAGAAATGATCATATTTATAAAAAATTTAATTATCATAACCACATTCAATCAATTATTATTATTATTATTATTATTGTTGTTATTATTATTATTGATCTCTAACGCATGAGAATTGACAACTCGTTTTGAGCTCTCGCACTCTCGTTCTTTAGCATTCAACAACCGAAATTATATATCAGTCTATCAAATTGTGATCGTACATCTAAATTTTAGCGCATGATCATTTTTCAAATTAAGCCCTCAAGTTTGGTCACCTTTTATTTTATTTCTATAAAATTTCTTTATCACCTAAAAATGCTAAATAAAGCTAAATATAAATTCTTATAGATATTCATTGTCGGCAGTGGGTTGGGCCCAAGGATGCTCGTTGGGTTGTTTCTATAATTCTATTTATAAAGAATTTCTTCTGGGACCTCATTTTTTTTATTCTTACTTGGATTGAACACACATTTTGGTTCTGGCGCACAATAAGATTGTGATTTGTGTGCCAGAACTTTTAGGCCACTTTGAATTGATGACTTGCGATGGTTATATGGTCTTCATGCTGAGTAGTCATGAGATGTTTGACCTGGGCATCTTTTGAATTGCAGTTCAAATTGTCTTCAACAGTGTCAGTTTAATGTCAAATGCTTTTGTATTGAGGTGAGTAGAACCTAATTAGGAATTCAGAATCTTCATTTATAATTGTTAATTGGTAGTTTCAAAACTCTAACTGAATACTTAGAAGCTCCCATATTGTAATTAAAACAAATCTACCAGCGTCCGTGTAAGTGTAGGATTATATTACAGCTCATAGACAATACTTTTAGCCCGAATACAATACACTCAAAACAACCAAGTCTCGTGGCTTGAAGCTACGCAGAGCTTTTCCAACAATACAGGTCTATGCAGCTATCAGTTTCTTTCTCAGACCCAATCCAAGTGCAAAAATATATAAACAAGTACAACCTCCCACTGTTCCAGCCACGGGTTCCCAGAACCTATAAGTTGGCGCATCAAAGAGAGTGATATGAATGTTCATTCCAAATAATCCAGCAACAAGAATGCAGCATTGAATATCGTGTTTGCAGTACTTAGCATCGCTCCCATCCGTAGCAGCTGATTCTGTATGTCATCCAACATGATGTTGAGACAGCCTTCCTTGTCATCAACTTCCTCGCTTATCTTGCCAAAATAATACACAAATAGTCTAATGTCACAAGAGGGTGAGATATCTAGCTAAATTATTCAACGTCAAACGTGTAAACAAGATAATTTGAGTTGCATCAAGATTTGAAAACCGTTCATGTACTCTATCTTTAGAAGTTGATCCTGAGTTTGTTGTCTTTGTTCATATTCGGCCGGGGGTCAGACGAAAAGATGAACCATCTTCCATGTCAAGCTGAAGTGATAACCTTCAAGGAGGAAGATATTCTTGTTGGTTAACATATCATGCATGCATGCTCAAACTTAAAGTTCTGGCCTAAAATATTAGACAAAATCACTTTTAAAAACATTATGAAGTGATTTTTTTTTTCTCTTGTTTTAACTATATCCATAGTTGAAAAAATTATGAAGTTTGGCATGAAAATACTGGAACATCGCAATACTTTTCCTTTTTTTTCAAAAAAAAAAAAGTCCATTTATGGATTTTGGTATTCGTTGTAAGTAACTTTGTTATCTTTTTGCCACACTGGGTGTTTAACATTTGAGAAACAAACAAAACTGGATAACACTGAAGATGTAATAGAAGTTGAACTGGTAAAAGGCAAAAGTAGCAAAAGATACATACATCAAATAATTTTTATAAGATGCTATCAATTTGAGCAAAATAGGCTTCCAACAGCATCTCCATCTCCTCGATATCTGGCTTGAAGCTACAGAAGATTTTAGAGTTCTTTTCTTAGTTTACTATTCCTATAAACTATTATAAACTATTCATGCAAACTTAATACAAATTGATATGTCATGATTTAATGGATAAATGGGTTTCAAATTTTAATTATATTAATTAATATGGATGATGTGATATTCATTCAATAATATCATAGAAATTTGTATAATTAAATTTGTATGAATAATTTATAAAAAAATATCACTCTTTTTTTAATTAATGAAATTCCATCTTACCATCGTGGTTTGTCTAATTATTTTGAAAAAATTTTTAACCCACCCCAAAAAAAAATCTCATTACAACCCTGGAAGAAGCTGAAGCAGTCCAGCATAGATTTAGAAAAGTCGATGGAAAATAATTTTCGCGACTAGCATTAGAGGGTTTTAGATCTTTATTAAAAGATAATATAGCAGACATTTTGTTCACACTTCATGATATGTGGCGGCTAGCCAGAGTTGAAGAGAATGATTGGCTGTATATTTGGTCTACAAACTTATCCTTAAAGTCAGGTAATTTAGGTATTTTGCCCTTCATTCATAATAAAAATGTTTTTGACAATTTGTTATCAAAAGGCAATTGTCAATGTTTTCGACCAGACAATTGAAAATTTTTTAATAAATGAAGCTATTTCCATTTTTTTAGCTTTGATAAACTCCAATTGGACAATATCAACCATTCAAAATCTTGCATTGACTAATTAAGGCTCTGTTCTTTCTTGTTTCCTAAAAACTGTTTTCCATTTTCAGAGTACAAAATTCTTGTAAAACGTGTTCTTTTCTGTTTTTGTAATATGTTTTCATAAAACATTGTTTTTAACATTTTCGGAGTTCAAATTCATCCCTCTCTAACTCTTCTCTCTCTGTTTTCATCTTCTATTTTCTTCTTCTCTCTTCATTTTATATTAATAATTCATTTCCAAACACATAACTTGTTTTTGTTTTTAAAATTTCAGCTCAAGGATTCATTTCCAAACACATATTTTTAAAACCATTTCCAAATTTGTATTTTACGAATTCATTTCCAAACGCATATCCTTTACTTAAAATACATTCTCTAAATCATAGAAATTCATTTTCCAAATCATTTTAGAACAAAAACACATAAAACAAAAAAGAACACACCACAAATGTTCAAATCCACCTCTTGCGTAATGTCTAAATCGGGCCAGTAGTAGACTTAGGATGTAATTTTTTATAGGGCTGCGTTTTCTTAAAAGATGATATTTTAGTTGAAATAGAGTGAATTCAACTTTACTTTTATTATTGTTATTATTATATTTTTCCTTTTTTGTGATTCGCTTCATTATTTTGGATTTTTTATTAAAAAATATTATTTTATTTGTTGATTGAACCTAAAAAAATTCAATTAATTTTTGGAATATTAAGGATAGGTAGGAAAATATTATGTACCCCTTTTAATGAAAAATTTTATGAAGGAAAAATTTTATAAATAACCCTCATATACAGTCCAATTGTACAAAATATCTCGCTTTTTTTTTAATTGATCGAAATAACCCCATAGCTGGCCTAAAATCACAAATAAATTCGACTTTACTTCTATTATTGTTATTATTATATTTTTCCTTTTTTGTGATCGCTTCATTATTTTCGACTTTTTATTAAAAAATATTATTTTATTTGTTGATTCAACCAAAAAAATTTAATTAATTTTTGGAATATTAAGGATAGGTAGGAAAATATTATGTACCCCTTTTAGTGAAAAATTTTATGAAGGAAAATTTTTATAAATACCCTAATATAGGGTCTAATTGTACAAAATACCTTGCTTTTTTTTTTAAAAAATTGACAGAAATAATCCCCTGGCCTAAAAACACTAATGACAATGATATAATAATTCCGTTAGATTTTAAGATTAACATTAACATTTGAAATTACTTAATTAACCTTTGTTCGTTTTTTTTTTCTTTTTTTTTTTTTTTTGAAAACTTGATGTCAATGTTTTTGGAACTTATCTCATCAAGAACATCAGGTCCCACTTGACCACCACGCCAACCCATTACCAAATTACAAAATACACAAAGTTCATTATTTGTTACAGTCACCTTAAGAAATTGAACAACGAAAAAGACAAAGGGATATTATCAGACTGGTTACAAAATCCAACACCAACTCGTTAAATCCTGGTAATTAGAAACCTTAAAATCGATTTGGAATCGATTTGGAATCGGAGGGAAATGATTTGGAATAAGAAACCATGGCAATTACATGTCCAAAAGCCAATTAAAAACAAACGATAAAAACAAAGTTTGAAAAGAAGAAATACCAAGAACGCCGAAAACAAGAGACAAGCATAGACAAGAACAGGGACAGGGACGGAGAAGGAGTTAAGAAAGATTATCGCCTCGAACCCAACTCGTTGGACTCACACTTTACCAGATCTGGATCCGAATCTCGGTAGTAGCAAGCAGCAAGAATCACCTACAACCACTTCCTCTTGCACCTTCACAGAGCAACCATGAAATTGGGCATGTCCATTGCAATTAAGGATTTCATAACAGCAAATTAGGGTGTTCATGGCTAAAATTTTTTAGACGGCTTGGGGTTCTTGGAAAGAGTGGCGTGAAAAAGAAAGAAAAGGAAATAGAGAAAAAGGAAGGAAGATAGAAGAAGGAGAAAGAGAACATAGAAAAAAGGAAATTAAAATTAAAATTAAACTATATATTTTAAATGATGTTACCGTTATACCCTCAAAACCGTTCAACTTAACACAAACACTAATGGGTAGGGTTATTACCTCAAGGTTATTTCTAAAATTTTTTCTTTTGTAAACAAATATGATTGATAGATTAATCAAGTCTTTCTTCTTTTTAATATCCTCCAAATCTTTTTTATTGATTTTAATATTTTAGCACGATAACTTGATTATATTGATTTCTTGAGTGAGCAATCCTTTAAGAAAATTTATCATAAACTTGCTCAAAAAATTCAAAAAATCAATTATATAATTAAGAGACAAAAAATAAAAGTAATTGCTGTTAAACCAAGGATCTTTGCCCGCCAATTCCATCTAAGAATCAAGCAATAACAAAGCACACTAGTGAAATCTGGACAAGCACACAAGAAATCAACACTAAGATTTAGGTTTGGTTCAAGGATAACATATATCCACTGGGAAAACTACAGAAAATTTTTCGCTATGAAGAAAACAAGAATTCCAAGATTGATTCAACTTGCAATCTAACCTGGGAACAACTTTCTTGCAAGTTCGATATGACTTGTTTCCCAAGAAAGCCCTACAAAGAGTTATCTCACATCCCTCTAACGTCTCTCTATGATAAAAACTCTTAAAGACCTAAAATAGCCTTTAAATAGTCTCTAGATCGTCACAAGTAGGCCATGTGCGGGATCGCAATGTCTCTGCAAGGCGTCTTTTTTACTCGAAGTTATGCATGAGCATAACATCTTTGTCTTACTTGCGCAGGAGCGCAAGCTCACTAGATCTAACACCAAATTCTACTATAATTTGAGAGTCAAATATAATAAATCTTCATCTTGGATCTCAAATCCTCAATCTCCATAACACACTCCAATCTTCCCTCAACAAAACTCAAAAGGAACCTCGTCCTGGACATTTAATAAATCCAAACAATGCAAGAACTTATTCAATGACACTATCTCCATGGCCTTATCAACCGGATTATCTTTCATAAGAATCTTACTCATTTTCACAAGCCCTTTTGCTATAACATCATGAGAAAAATGCAACCTTATATTAATATGCTTAGTGCATTCATGATACATTTGGTTCTTTGTCAGATGCATAGCACTTTGACTATCACAAACACAATCATAGACTCTTATGACACTCTAAGTTTAGCTACCAACCCCATTAAACACAAAGCTTCTTTTATAGCTTCAATAATAGCTATATATTCAGACTCAACAGTTGATAAAGCAATAATTGGTTGTAACTAAGTTTTTCCAACTAACACATCTTCCATCAAATGTGAAGCCCTTTTCAAACCTCTTTTTATCAAAATCTATTACATAATCTACATCCACAAAACCCTTCAAAATTGTCCCGTCTTTTTCTGTTTTAACAAACATCAACCTTTTATTGATTAATCATTTTATATATCTCAGCAACCACTTTACTGCTTCCTAATGAATCTTCCTTGGATTTGCCATAAATCTGCTGACAATTAACACAGCATGTATCTAGATGAGTATACAACATCAAGTACATAATACTCCTTATTACATTTGCATATGGAATGCTATTCATTAGAAGTTTCTCTTATTTGTCTTAGGAAACTACAAAGATGAGACTCTAAAGTGTGCGACTAACAATACACTAACAGTCTTTGCTCCACTTATGTTAAACTGATGCAAGACTTTTTCAAGACAGTTTTTTTGAGATAAGAAAAGTGTACCTTTGTCTCTATCTCCGTGAATGTCCATCCCTATTATCCTCTTTGCTCTCCCTAAGTCTTTCATGTCAAACTCAGTCTGCAGTAACTCCTTCAAGTCTTAAACTTTTGAGATTGTTTTACTAGCTATGAGCATATCTAGACATGTAGTTTCCCTATTGTAGGCACATCTATAATATACACTACAAGAAAAATAGGAATAGATGACAGAAACAAATAGTCATAAACGGGGGTGGATGATAGAGAATCAAATAGTCATCTATATCACTGTCACTCATTCATGATAGAGAAAAAGTCTATCATCAACTTTGTGATAGTTTAATTTTACATGTCATACGTCTATCACATTAGGTAATTAATTTTATAATTTTATGATAGTTTTTACATGTCATACGTCTATCACATTAGGTAAATAATTATTTAATAATCCTTAAAAAATTTTGGCGGGAAATTATTTTTTCTTTCTAGTTTGGAAATTTTGGCGGAAAAATTGTTTTTTTTTGGATTCCAATTTAATTTTGGCGCCAAAATTATTGGTTAATTTTTGGCAGGTAACTTATGTTGTTTGTGACAGAATATATGATTGGAATCTTCTATCACAATATTTAAATTTAGTTGCATAGAATTGAATTTTTTATTTAATTTATTCATTCATGCATCTAAAATTCATTTACAAATTCAATATGAACTAAAATTAAAGTGGACATCCAATTGAGTCCAAAACCATTTTATATTAATGACATCCACAAAACAATATAGAGAACAAATTCCATAGATCAAGAATATCATTACCAATACATAAGATAAACCATCAATAACTATCAACAACAAATTATGACTCTAATTCAAATCCAAAAGTAACAACAAATGATAGCCTACCAAATTAAATTTGGAGTTCACAAGACAAATTACAGCAAACCAAGAGGCAAGAGCAAATGTTTTATATTTGATTAGTGAAGCCAACAAAAATTCCTTATGTTTCCTTAGCAAAATCAACTGCATAAGTCCTTCCATTGTCAGCTAATACCGAGCAAAACTCCTCCGAATATCATCAGCAAAATTCTCAGCTGAATTCATTCCAAAACTCTTCCCATACCCAGCAAAACTCCTCCCATTCTCAGCAAAACTCACATTCTCAGCAAAACACCCAAAAAACTCCCAAGTCCAACAATAACTCAATCTGTGCAACACAAAATGAAAATACCCAAGAATATTACTAAAAAGAATTGTCTATTAAAGTAAGACTCCAAGTTTTACATGTAACGCAACAATTACAATTTCACATTGCAACTTAAAATTTGACTAATTATAGAACATAAGAAGTAATAACAGGGTTGTCGTATAGTATCACATTTATACTAACCATTTTGTTGATGCACTAATGATTTTAGAACAATGGTTAGCCCACTCTAAACGAACCTCATCTATTTCAATATCAGTGTCTACGGTCTTCCCATTGAACTGATAACCACAAAATCAACCATTATAAAACTTCAAGAACAATGCCATACACATGTAGAAACCAAACTTATGATATTATATTCATGAGTAACTCACATCATTCATTAACAAACTAATGTCCACTATAATATCCTTCATGTATCTCAAGACATAATAGCCACATTCCACGGATCCAGGTTGTTGCGGGGCCTATTACAGTTAAACACCAAAATGATAATAAAAAATCTAATTTGTTTTTAGGCCTACAATAATAGCCATGCAACATTAAGTTAAGGTAATATGCTTTACCTTCACAAATCTCATCTTAGAACTATAATTCCATCTTTCCTTACTAACCTCAGTCGTGAACAGTGTCATGGTACTGTATGAAATACAACAGTAGTTACTTATCTGAAATATGTTGAAGAAAGTAAAAATATAAATGGTATTAATTAAATGAAAAAGGATACATACATTTTAATTAATTGTTCTAAATCACGATCAGGATCATTGTACCCCTTAGGATTCAAATAAAACACTTCTTTTTGCAACACATCAAACACAACTAAAACCCAATGTAAGCTAAAATAGAAGAAGGCATAAAAAAAAAGGCATAAGTTAGGAAGGACATGCTAAAATGAATGAAAATTGATAACACTTAATTAGAAGTTAAATATTTAGAGCTGGGATTGTATGGCATAAGTATGAATTCCAAGACTTATCCATTGTAGTTTCAATAAGCTCTGATCCTGACACATATAGTTGAGAAAAAATTAAAAAAGAATCACTTTATTTTTCCATTTATTCTTTTGTTAGAACAAAAAAAATTAACAAATTAACATCGATTTAGATACATGCGTAACAAAAAAGAAAAGAACAAAACATGTCAGTCCTACATAGTAGCCAATACTTGCATATTAAAAATTATTGGGCAGTAATAAAATACATCAAAAAATATAAAAAATTTACTACGATCAAGCCCATAATAATTAGGCCATGCATATCACAATCAATTCATGGGTATCACACATATATGACAGCAATATGAAATTCATAACATCCAACTGGAAAAAATAAACAAAATTATTTCACTCAATTTAACTATTTTCAAACAAAATTATTGATAAAAAACAAAATTTTGAAGATCTATGCATCAAACAAACAGAAAGCCAAATCAATATCATAAAAAACAAAATTACCCACAAATATATTTCATAGAAAAAACCCAAAAAAATTTTGATCGATAGTCAAACCATATTCACATGATAATTAATTGTCAAAAATTCTCATCCTCACTTCATTATAAAGAAACAATAAATGAATATTACCCGAGGTCAAATAAGATGTAATTTCAATATAAAGAAATTAAAGTGGAGTCTAACGATTTTTTACCTTACTAAACCTTTGACTAGGAACAATGAAGTTAAATAAAGCTTTCAGCTTAGAAGCAGGTTCATCAACTATTACATCTGTAAAAAAACAAGTTATCATATAAGTTTGGCATAATTAACAATGTTTGACAAGAGTTCTAGAAAGAAAAAGTGAGAAAATACAGAAGCAAACCAAAAAGATTATATAACAAAGCAAAAGCTTACGTTGAAGCTAGTGTCCACCTTAGTATCAACATGTGCTGTTCATGTTCTTTAGCTAAGTGTTAATGTTAGCCAAAAGTAGACAACCTTTATTTCTTCTTGTAGATTTAATAGCCTGCATTGGAGACCAACATAAGAAAATTATGAATACAAATAACACTAAGTCATAGCCATTCTTATGGCCATCCATATATGTGCACTTATTTAAGTAGTAAATCAATCGAGGCTTAAACAGAAGTGCCAAACTATGAAGTACTAACCCTAGTCCGTATTTAAATTCTTTCCAAATATTCATCAGCTTTGAACTAATAAAATGGATTTAAGTTCCCCATCATTAATTACAGTAGCAGTCTAGATGAAATAAAGCAAAGGAAACTGCATTTCTATAAATTATAACCTCCGAAATTGAAAGGCTAACACAAGGAAAAATCAATCACAAAGAACAAATACCTAAAATGCAACACCAAATTGATGCCAAAACCACCTCAGATCCGCTATCACCACATCCACCAGTGAAAACAGACTTCTCAACAAAACCCCAAACAAGAAAAGAAAAAAATTTAAACTTTTTGTTG
This sequence comes from Boswellia sacra, assembly GCA_013180625.2. Lineage (NCBI taxonomy): Eukaryota > Viridiplantae > Streptophyta > Magnoliopsida > Sapindales > Burseraceae > Boswellia > Boswellia sacra. The sequence continues at coordinate 28,267 of SNVD02001839.1, read as the reverse complement.
ATATCAGTTAAGGGCAAACCTGATGCATGTGATATCAATGCCAAAGTGATGTCCTTAGGCAAGAAATCAAACTTTCCTTTCTTTCAATCAAGCAGCTCCACCAACAAAATAGGTCAGTCGAGTCCTCGCGAGAGTGACAGAGGGATGAGTGAGGGAAGCAGCAAGGAAGAATGAGGTCCCATCGATGGTGGGAGCGGCTTAAAGATAGTGAAAGAATGAAGAGAGAGAGAGCTGCTGACAGAGTGAAAGAGAGGGAGAGAGCAACTGATTTGATCGATAAGAGAAGGGGATGTATTTCCGTTGATGGTGGGAGCGCCTTAGAGACAGTGAAAGAATGAAAGAAGAGGGAGCTACTGACAGAGTGAAAGAGAGGGAGAGAGCAACTGATTCGATCGGTGAGAGAGGGGGATGTATTCCCGTTAATGATGGGAGTGGCTTAGAGACAGTGAAAGAACGAAAAGGAGGAAAAAGATTTTCTAGGGCAAATAGAAGAGGGAAGCTGAAAGTTAAGAAAGAGAGAAAGGAAAAGGAAGGGAAAATTGAAAAAATAACATAATTAGGAGCATGTAGTGAAATTTAGACACATCATGTAAAATAGACAGCACGTCGGGATGTGTCAAATATCAGACACTTGACATGTCGAATGATAGTGAAAAAAATTTTGTCGAGTGTCAGATTCATCATCCGAAGAGTTTACAGTGTCATATTTTGCATCCGACACTCGACAAAATTGTTCTCTTTCATCTGACATGTCGAGTGTCGGCTATCCGACACATCTTGAGTGTCAGATGAAAGTGAAAATAATTTGTCGAGTGTCGAATTCAAGTGTCGGATACATCATCCGAAGAGTTTACAGAATCCGACACTCGAATAATCCTCAAATTGTTAAGTTTGAGGAACATTCATTGCTTGATTAACTCAAACACATTTTGATTATAAGTTGATATTCACTAGTTGATGATGACTCATCTCTGCTCACCAACATTTTACAAAACTCTTCGGATGATGTATCTGACACTCGACAAATTGTTTTCATCTAGTGTCGGATGAAAGTGAAAACAATTTGTCGAGTGTCGGATTCGAGTGTCGGATACATCATCCCAAGAGTTTACAAAATCCGACACTCGAATAATCCTCAAATTGTAAAGTTTAAGGAACATTCATTGCTTGATTAACTCAAACACATTTTGATTATAAGTTGATAGTCACTAGTTGATGATGACTCATCTCTGCTCACCAACATTTTACAAAACTCTTTGGATGATGTATCCGACACTTGACAAATTGTTTTCACTCTCATCTAGTTTCCACAGTTTTTATACACATCAAACCACAAAAATCACCTAATAACACTAGATTTATCCCTAAAAACACAGAATAAGTTCACAAATCTGACGGAAACTCAAATCCCTAATTCAAATTCCCTAAAAACTAACTCAAATCTAATGAAACAGAAAACAACCAAATAAATCACTCTGCGTCGTCTTGCTTCTATCCTCAGAGGATGCTCGTCTCGGCTTGCGTTTCAAGTGTAGTCGAGGGGTTTTAGAAATGAAGAGTCGAGGGGTTTCGGGAAGAGGAAAATTATAAGGCTTTAGGAATAAATTGAATACATAAGGGTATTTTAGTCTTTTTGTCGAGAAAGTGTCTATGATATGAAAATTTTTCAGGATGTGTTCAAATTTCACTAAGGGCCCCTAATTTTGTCCATTTTTTCAATTTTCCCAAAGGAAAAATATAGTTTTGTCATATATTAAGGATAAAACGCACCATTTTATATTGTATATTTTATTAACAAAATTATGTTTTTTTGCCCATAATTAGTAAAATATTAATTTAAAATTTGGTTAGACATGGTCAATAAAAAGTTTCTATCACGAAATTCTTGATAGAGTTAATTTCTATCACTGTTCTATCATCAATTATTGATAGACAAAAAAATATATCACATGTATATCATTAAGTTTCTGATAGAGTATAATTCTATCATCATTATGTCATCTTTTGATGATATAACGAGTTTTATCATAGAATGTCAGTCATCTATTCTTATTTTTCTTGTAGTGATAGAAAATCCTTGAGAAACTTTTACCTATTATGAATGTATCAAATTACAGATACAATTGTCTTGGGCTTTGCTTCAAACCATACAATGATTTTTTCAACAGACAAACACAATATTCTTTACCTAGAAGTTCAAATCCCTTAGCCTGGCTCATGTAGATCTTCTCCTCTAACTCACCATGCAAGAACGTAGTTTTGACATCTATCTGCTCAAGCTCAAGATTAAAACATGCCACAAGTAATAGAAGAATTCTGATATTGACATCTGTTTCACCACAAGAGAGGAAATCTTATTATAATCAATCCCCTCACACTGTGTAAACCCCTTAGCCACCAATCTAGTCTTGTATTTAGGCTTCTTCTGACAACCATTTCTTGCATTTGATTATCCATTTACAAACAATGAGCTTTTATTTTCAGGTTTCTCTACAATCCCTCATGTTTTATTCTTATTCAAAAAATTAATCACATCTAACATGGTTTCTTTCCATTGAACAGACTCATCATAAGTCATAGCCTCAAGGTATTTAAGTGGCTCATTCCCATCAATAACATCGATCGTATTTAAAGTCCATACTCAGTATCAAGTGCATCCTCAATTACTTGTTGACGAACAAAGCTTATAGGCTCTACCTCAAAACCAACTATCTACGACTCTAAACCAATTGTCTCAGATTTGTCTATCCTAGAAACTCCATCATTTTGTGCAGCTAATCCTAGAATTTCATCTTTGTTAAAGATAACATCTTTACTAATAATAGGTTTGAGTACTTCTTGAGCCTTGTACCATAATCTATAGCCTTTTGTACCCTTTGGATAGCTTATAAAAATGCATTTTAATTTTATAGGCTCTAACTTCCTATCACTCACGTGTGTATATGTTGTGCAGTCAAAAACTCTCAATTGTCATAACTAGTTGGTCTACCATACTACATCTCTTTAGGTGTCTTACAATCAATAGCTATAGACTTCTATTTACTAAGTAAGCAATGGCAGTCATAGCTTTTGCCCAAAAATATTTTTTCGGTCCTATATTAGAGAGCATGCACCTAACTTTTTCCATCAAAGTCCTATTCATTCTTTCAGCTAAGCCTTTTTTTTCTTCCCAGGGGGGGAGGGGGTGGGGTGGGGGTGTTGTGGATGCCTAACTATATTTTATGCCTCACAATCCCGCGGTCTTTACAATAAGACTCAACTCATGACTACAAAGGTCAAGCCTATTATCTGTCTTAAGTTTCTTCCCTTTTGTACTAGTTTAAGTTTCTACAAGCTGCTTCCATTGTTTAAAGTTTTCAAGAGCTTTATTCTTATGTTTCAACAAGTAAATCTATACCTTCCTAGAATAACCATCAATCAAGGATAAGAAATACCTATTACTACCATATGAAGGCTTGCTAGAAACACCCGTTGAGAAATGTAGTTGACATCGCTTCCTAAAGACATAACGTCTGCAAACTCATGCTTTCCTACTTGATCACCACATAATAACCCTTGACTGAGTAACTCCTTCAAACCTCTCTCACTGATATGACCAAGCCTTTGATGTCAAAGCTTTATTTTATCTCTATCAGAAGCTTCTCCAATTACTAGTTCACTAGTCAAAACCTCCTCTTACACCACATATGAGCCATTATGGATCTTGGCTTTCATGACAACCAATGCTCTCTTTGTTGCACATAACATCCCAAACGATGTTTTATACTCACAACCCATTTTATCTAACGTGTCCAAGGAAATCATGTCTTAAGTTTCTTCACTTTTATACTAGTTTAAGTTTCTACAAGCTGCTTCCATTGTTTAAAGTTTTCAAGAGCTTTATTCTTATGTTTCAACAAGTAAATCTACACCTTCCTAGAATAACCATCAATCAAGGATAAGAAATACCTATTACTACCATATGAAAGCTTGCTAGAAACACCCGTTGAGAAATGTAGTTGACATCGCTTCCTAAAGACATAACGTTTGCAAAACTCATGCTTTCCTACTTGATCACCACATAATAAGCCTTGACTGAGTAACTCCTTCAAACCTCTCTCACTTATATGATCAAGCCTTTGATGTCAAAGCTTTATTTTATCTCCATCGGAAGCTTCTCCAATTGCTAGTTCAATAGTCAAAACCTCCTCTTACACCACATATGAGCCATTATGGATCTTGGCTTTCATGACAACCAATGCTCTCTTTGTTGCACATAACATCCCAAACGATGTTTTATACTCACAACCCATTTTATCTAACGTGTCCAAGGAAATCAAGTTCCTCTTTAACCCAGGAACATGCCTCATTTCTTTTAAGATTTTGCCAATCCTATCAAATATCCTAAATTTGATACAACCAATTCCCACTACATCATAAGCTCCGTTATTCCCCATCAGCGTTTTTCTCCCATCTACAGACTGGTATGAAGCAAAAAAATTCTTTTTTAGAACACATGTGGAATGTGCAACCTAAATTAAGAATCTACTTGCTATTAGATCTCATGTCTGATATTATCAAAACCTGTGCACCTTTATAGTTAGATATCGATGTCACAGCCGTATCACTATCCTCAACTCCCTTTTCCCTTTTATTCTTCCAATCAAGATAGGTACGCTTAAAATGACACCTTTTTACAGTGGTAGCATCTCTTTCCTTACTTAAATTTAGTCTTCGATCTTGACTAATCCTTGTCTTTTTGCTCTCTCTTCTCAAATCTACCTCTCGCTATCAAATCCTCTCCACTATTTTCGGTTTTTCTTTAAGTCCTAATCTCAAACTCCTTGGATTTCAAAGCCCCAAGTACATCATCCAAATCAAAACTATCTCTATCATATTTAATAACAGATTTAACTTCCCTAAAATTTTCTAGTAAAGAATTCAAGAGTAGAACTACCTGGTTTTCAACACTAATCTTCTCATTAACATTAGCAAGATCAACCAAATCTTTTTAAAGTCATCAAGATCATCTTCTAGTGCCTTAGATAGGTGCATTTGGATACTAAATAGTTGCTCTTTAAGATAAATCATATTAGACAAAGATTTAGTCATATAAAAAGTTTTAATCACAGTATCCTTGTCGCAGTACATTATCCGACAGGTAGAGAATGAGAGTGCTATAGGCTGTCTCCATGACCTCATCTTTTTACTCCTCAGAGAGATCTTCTTTAAGGGTAGTTTTACCTTTAAGGGCCTTAACACACTTCTGCTGCATGAGAATTACCTTCATCTTCTTATTCTTCCAAAGACTGAAATCACCCTTGTCATCAAACTTCTCTATTTTAAACTTTGTTCTAGCCATTGCTTCTCACTCAAGAATTTTCAGAAACAAGTTGTATGTAGGATCAAGCCAAACCAATGATCTAATACCAGATTTTTACGAAACCAAAGATCTTTGCCAACCAATTCCATCTAAGAATCAAGCAATAGCAAAGTACAATAGAAAAATCAATCCAAACAACAAAACAATCAAGCAAATAAAACACAAGAGATCAACACCAAGATTTAGGTGGTTTAGTTTAAAGAGAACCTACATTTACTAGGAAAACTGTAAAAAATCTTTCACTATGAAGAAAACAAGGATTAAAGGTTGATTCAACTCTCAATCTAGCCCAGGAACAACTTTCTTACAAGTTCTCTATGACTTGTTACCCAAGAAAGCCCTGCAAAGAGTTATCTCATGTCACCCTTGCGTCTCTCTCTAATAAAAACTCTCAAAGACCTAAAACAGCTTTAAATAGTCTCTAAATCGTCACTAGTAACTGAAATTACGCCACGGTGCAATACACCTTGCACAGGAGCGCGATGTCTCTATGAGGTGTCTTTTTTACCCGAAGTTACACAAGAGCACAACCTGCTTTGCACAGGAGTGTAATATCTCCACCTAACTTATATAGAAGCGCAAGCTCACTAGATCTAACGCCACATTTTGCTATAATTTGAGAGCCAAATATAACATCGGTAATAATTAATAATGTTATGGCCATAACAAAATTGGGCCTCAATTAAATCTAATACAGTAAGCCCATTACTGAAGCCCATTATTTGGGCCTATTGTTTGGGTCCCACAATGACTCATCCTGACTCCTATATAAACCCTCCGAATTATTACTCAAGGTATACACACTTTTCTGAACTCATTCTCTCTCTAAATTTCTTTTGCTTTTGAGAGCTTCTCTCTCTAGAAAATTCTCCTAGAAAATTCCGGAGTGTCGAAAACTGACTTGAGCGTCGGAGGGTTCTCGCCGGTACCCCTGACTATTTTTCTTTGCTCGCAGGATCGGACCCGACGTACGACCCGAGCTCCAACCCGCTTCCCGACCATTCCAAAATCATGCATCAACAGTTGGCGCCGTCTGTGGAAACGACAATCTAAGCCTCTTTAGTTGTTGCTCCCATCCAAACGTACTCAAACACACCATGAGTCACGAATCCCAACACTCAACCTCCCTAGAGGTTAATGAAGAAATCGAGGTCGAAGCACCTCCCCAATGCCGAAGGGTAGTTGACACAGGGAGAGCTTTAGTAATATCCTCTGGGGTGGAGCCTAACCTCAAGCAACCCCGACTTCCACTTAGAAGACCGAAGAAGGGCAAGGCGAATCGATTAACTACCATGGAACATACCATGCGAAATTTCAGTGAACAAATGAATCATATGGTGAGTATGTTCAACCAGGCATTTGGACAAAGTGCTCAACAGGCTGCAAACATTGCTGGGAATAACCCAATTAGTGCCATGGTAGTACCTAATGTCCAGATGGATGTTGGTGGGCGTCCTGATTTAGTCGCCCAGACTACTGGATTGCCTCGCCATCAGGTCATTCAACCAAATCTTCCCCATCTTATTGTTCAAGGAGGGGATGGTCGCCCAAAGATTCCCTCTCCCTCGCACATCATATCTGAACAACAATTAGCAGCAGTAGACATTCGACACTCTTTGAACAAGAAGCGCCATACAAGCGTTGAGCAGGGACCAAGGGGAAGTAATATTGATCAGCCAACTTATTCTTATCATGGTCCCTACGCTCCGGGGGGTAATTATCAGTCAAAAAGAAATCGCCCCAACTCACCACCTAGAGTTAAGAATCATCGCCCAGATGTTGTCCCAATGGATGTCTCAGAGGAGGAGACATCGGATAATCATTATACAGAGTTCAAGCGAGAAATGGATGAAAAAATCCATAAGCTGGAGAAGTTGATTAAGCGTTCAGGAGGAGAAGAAGATGGTCGTCCACAATGGGAATCACCCTTTGCTGAAGATATCCTTAGGGAAATATACCCATACGGATTCCGGATGCCACAACTTGAACTTTACCAAGGGACGACGGACCCCCGAGAGCATTTAGATTCTTTTATTTCTCATATGGAGATACAAAGGGTCTCAGGGGGAATCATGTGCAAAACTTTTTCTCTTACCCTTGGAGGATTAGCTAAGCAATGGTATAGAAGGCTACCAACTGCATCCATCTCCAGCTTTGATGAGCTTGCTCGTAGTTTCCTCACGCATTTCAGCAATATGAAGGCAAGAAGCCGATCAACACAGAGCCTTCTTTCAATCAAGCAGGGTCGTAATGAATCCCTCCGTGCGTTTATGGACAGATATCAACGGGAGGTTGCCCGAGTGGATCTATTTAACGATGGTTATGCTATGCAAGGTTTGGTTCAAGGAATCAGAGGGGAGCTCCCTCTAGCATAGGAATTCTCTGTTAACCTCCCACGCACGTACCAAGAAGCATTAGCAAGGATCTCTAGCCATGCTGATGTAGAGAAAATTTTTCAAGCGAATTACCCTGGGCAGACTCCGGTGATACCTAATTCCTCACGTGCAGATAGACGACCATATGATAATCATAGAAGAGAATCTCATGATAGAAATCGAAGGTCAATTCCGAATCGACGCTCTGATCGCTTCTTGTTGCAAGGGTCATCCACCCAACCCTGCCAAGAGCATTATGATCGACCTCAGGAGGAACACCGTACTTTCACGTTACTCAATATGCCACAGCAGGATATCTTAAAGGAAATCAGAGATAAAGGTCTACTGAAAGAACCTGCCCCCTTACGGTCGAATCCAAAAACAAGAGACAAGAGAAAGTTTTGTCATTTCCACCAGACTCATGGTCATAATACTACAGACTGTTTCGAACTAAGGAGACAAATCGAGGGTCTTATCAAGGATGGCCAGCTACAAGAATACATTTATCAGCCCCCTGAACCATCCAACAAGAATGACAAAAGGAAGGAACCATTAGAAGAAGTAGCCACAATTTTTAGGGGAGTAGTGGCTGGTTCAAGTTCCCAAGCCCGAAGGCACCTAGCTAGGCAAGCAAGATATGACCTCCCTCACCACGAAGTCAACTTGACAGCCTCCTCCACCAATATTGGGGATCGTGATGTTATCTCCTTTTCATCGCAAGATGCGCAGGGTATCCATCATCCACATTGTGATGCCTTGGTCCTCACAGTAATAGTGGCCAATAAAAGGCTACAAAGAGTACTGATTGACAACGGGAGCTCAGCTGACATAATGTCATTGGATGCATTTGATCGATTGGGTCTTAACCGTAAAGATATGAGAGGCATCCAAACTTCCTTGATAGGATTCGCTGGAGGAAAAGTTATTCCCGAAGGAGTAATTTCGTTACCAGTGACCTTGGGAGAAGGTTCCTTACAGACAACAAAGATGGTGAATTTCCTCGTAGTAGATCACCCGGGTGTTTATAACGCCATTCTTGAACGGCCATCACTTTACGACTTCAAGGCCGTGATGGGTGTCTATCATCATGTCCTGAAATTTCCAACACCCGCCGGGATAGGAGAAGTTAGAGGTGAACAACGAACTTCTCAAGAATGCTACTACATGGCTTCTAAAGAGAAGACACATAAGCTATTAATAATTCAAGGAGAACCTTCCGTAGGCATAAGCTAAGTGGGCAAGTACTACGAAGTACTCGAGATCCCATTGATGGAGCATTGGGGCCTAACTGGGAAGGTCTTTATAGAGTCAAAGCTCTCATCCGACCAGGCACCTACAAGCTGGTCACCGTGGAGGGGAGGTTGCTCCGTCATCCATGGAGTATTGAGCACTCAAAGAAGTACTACCCGTAATCTCTTTGTATATGCAACTCCTTCTAGGAACTTATGCATATGTAACAACTCCCATAAGGAGACCAATAAAGAGATTACTAATAAAGTGTTCAGTTTATTGTATTTCAAATCGTACATCTTTAAAGCTCATGTATGATCGAGTTGCAAGGAGATGGAAAGAGTAAAAGAATACACCACCAGAAAGAAAAAATTCTTAGAGTTCTTATTATTTCAAAATTGATTGAGGAGAGAAAAGACAATCCTCACCTATAACATTGAACTGAAAGCAAAGACAATAAAAGGTAAAATCAATTCCAACTAACTCTAAGAAGTGGCCTTATCATCTCTTTCTTCGTCTGAAGACGATGAGGTAGAGTCGCCTTGCTTGGCCTCCCAAGCTGCTGTGTCCAATGTCGACTCGTAATCCTCATCTTTAAGGATGAGGCGGTGGAATTGCTCAGGATCAGAGTTCGCTGTCGGGATAGACTCTGCCACTAAGTTTAACTCTTCAGCTATGGGAGACTGATCAATCTCTGGGTAGCGGTCATGGAACCATCTACGCACCCCATTGACTCCATCAATATAGGAACATTCCATAGCTTGCTGGTAGATGTGACCCCTACGGAAGCGAGCTACTGCTTTGTCAATCCTACTTTGCTCAGCAACCGCCCTCTCCCGAAGCTCTTGGCCAAGATCATTGGCCCTCTTATGTTGGATAGCTGCCTCCTTCTTGGCTTCGGACAAGTCTGCTTTCATTCTGCCCATCTGTTCCTTCATCTCTGCCATCTTTCTTTCCGTTTCGGTTAAGTTGTCGAGGCAGACTAGATGTTTCGCCTTCCAGTCGTCAACCTTAGAAGTGAGGTGGTTAACTTCCTTGAGGAGGTTGGTGTTGGTAGACTCTCCTTGAGCTAAGGGTCCTGTCGCCTACAGAAAGAAAGGCAAAGAGAGGAAAAGAGATAAGGCATGACTTTCAAAAGTATAAAAGAAAAAAAGAAAGGGTCTTAGTAAAACCCAACCTGAAGTATGATGCCCATCCCGACAGCGATCGCATCGAAGTATGTGAGTTTTACATTCTCTGGAAAGACATCGGTAGGCATGAGACGTGCAGCACTTTGAGACAATTCTCGAAGGTAATCTCCACATGTTGAGCCACTCTGAAAGCCCGTACTGTCAAAGGTAAAACGCTTGGGTAGTTGAGAGGCTGAGGATAACTTGCTCCTAGTAGGCTTCGAGGCCGCCACTTCATCCGTAGGCTGAACGGAGGTTGACCTATCAGGAACCGGCTTCCGTACGGGAATCTCCTTGTGACCACTGGCTCTCCTCTTCGAAGGTCCAAGAGTTGGAGGACTTCTGCTCCGTTTCTTCTGGGAAGAACCAGGCCTGTCATGAGTGAAGGGCTTAAGCGGCATCTTGACTACAAGTTGAGCAAATTGCTTCTTGGTAGGATGTAAAGGAAATAGTCCTGCGCGAAAATAAAACTGGTAAGACAACAAGCACATGCTTGATGAAGTAAGATCAGAAAGGAATGATCAAGCTTACCTTCCTGAGGAATTGGAGGTGATAAGCCAAGACGGACCAATTGCTCTCGATCAGTGAGGCTATTCACGTTCTTCGAGTCCACAGGTAATCTGAGTACCACTTGCAAGTCGTCTCTCTCTTTCTGAGATAAGAGCAGGCGTTTGGTCCAAGGAGCTGCAATAAAAACAGAAGAAAATATCAATTGATCAAGAGTTGTCATAATAAAGACGGATAGAGTGTCATTATAATAGGGTACCACAAGGACCAAAACGCCTCCTGATCCTCAACCTCTCCCTCTTGGGACGAGCACCTTCTTGATCCTTCCAACCGCCACCACACCAGAATTGTTTATACTTCCATTCTTTCACATGGGAGGGGATGCCAAAAAGGAGGTTGGGGTCATCCGTCTTCCCTCGCTGGGATATATAATAGTAACCCGTCTTCTCTCCATTCGGTGGGTGAATGGCAATAATATGCTTAACATGGTTGGTGGTAGGGTCACCAAGGCCTGCACTTCTGAATAAACTTTGGAAAGCTATCAGAAGTCTCCATCCATTGGCCGATAGTTGAGTAGGGGCAATGCCCATAGCATCGAGCATACGACGAACATAGTTATCAAAAGGCACCCGGAGACCAGCTCTCAATAACTCTAGGCTTAAACCAATGACACCTCGTGGTGGCCTACTCCACCGATCGCCTTTCCTTGGAAGAAATAGGATGAGTGAAGCCGGGATAAGGAAATGGGCTCTATATATTTTTAATCGATCGTCTGGGAGTTGATTATCAATATGGTCGGCCTCCCACCACTTTTCAACCTCCGGCTCACTATCTGAGGTAGCAGAAGACGACTAGTCGCTCTCCCCCTCAGTATCTACCACCTTGTGGTTAACAGAATTCTATCCTAGCTCACGATCCTGACCGAATAAGTTTTGGTAAAACTCATTAACTTCTTTACGGTTACTCACAGGATCCTTATCCCTTGAAGACTAGGTTTGATGACTCGATTCCTCCCGTAGCACTTTCACAGTGATTTTAACTCTGGCCATCTGCACAGTCAAAGAGGGGTCGTTAGTCATCAAACCAAGTCTACTGAGGGAGGGAAGAGATAAAAAAATATATGATGGGAGACTGTATTGAAAGTTTTTCAAAATAGCTCTTGAAAAATACTTTGAAAAATTCGCGGGAGTGTAAAAATTAAAGTCTGAAAATTCGCGAAAATACCCCCGCGAATAAAAATTCAAGTTTGAAAATTCGCGGAAACACGCTCGCAATTAAAATCAAAGTTTGAAATTTCGCGGAAATACCCCCATGAATTAAAATCAAGGTTTGAAAATTCGCGGAAACACCCCCGTAATTAAAAATAAAGGTTTGAAAATTCGTGAAAATACCCCGCAATTTTAAATCAAAGTTTGAAATTTCACGGAAACACCCCCGCGATTTAAAAATAAAGGTTTGAAATTTCGCGGAAACACCCCCGCATTAAAAAACAAAGTTTCAAAATTCGTGAAAACACCCCCGCGACTAAAAAACAAAGTTTTAAAATTCGCGGAAACACCCCTGCGATTAAAAAACAAGGTTTCAAAATTCGCGGAAACACCTCCGCGATTAAAAAAACAAAGTTTCAAAATTCATGGAAACACCCCCGCGATTAAAAAACAAGTTTTCAAAATTCGCGGAAACACCCCCACAATTAAAAAAACAAAGTTTCAAAATTCGCGGAAACACCCCCGCGATTAAAAAACAAAGTTTCAAAATTCACGGAAACACCCCGCGATTAAAAAAACAAAGTTTCAAAATTCACGGAAACACCCCCGCGACTAAAAAATGAAGTTTCAAAAATTCGCGGAAACACCCCCACGATTAAAAAAACAAAGTTTTAAAATTCGCGGAAACACCCCCGTGACTAAAAAACGAAGTTTGAAAAATTCGCGGAAATACCCCCGCGATTAAAAAAAACAAAGTTTCAAAATTCGCGGAAACACCTCCGTAATAAAAAAACAAAGTTTTCAAAAGTTACAGAAACACCCCTGCAACTAATAATGAAGTTTTCAAAATTTTCAGAGAGGCCCCTGCAATTACAAATGACGAAGAAAAGTCTCACATAAACAGCTCTCCCTTCGCGTGGCCTTCGCATGCAGCATGCAGCTCGCCCTTCCGAGCTTGGTCTTCGCGTGCAGATCGCCCCTCGCGGGCTCTCCCTTCGCGTGGCCTTCGCATGCAGCATGCAGCTCGCCCCTCGCGAGCTTGGCTTTCGCGTGCAGATCGCCCCTCGCGGGCTCTCCCTTCGCGTGGCCTTCGCATGCAGCATGTAGCTCGCCTTTCGCGAGCTTGGCCTTCGCGTGCAGCTCGCCCCTCGCGGGCTCTCCCTTCGCGTGGCCTTCACATGCAGCATGCAGCTCGCCCCTCGCGAGCTTGGCCTTTGCGTGCAGCTCGCCCCTCGCGGGCTCTCCCTTCGCGTGCATCTCGCCCTTGCAAGTTTTTCCTTCGCCCTTGCGAGCTCGCCCCTCGCCCCTTGCGGGCTCAATGGCATAAAGCCATGAATTCTAACCTCCCCCACTAACCCCTCAAATTGCTTCTCAAGTTTCTAGTCTCTCTTATGCACATGTTCTATATGAATATATAGTCTCGCTTATGAATGGTTTATATCTCACACATGTTCTATATGGACAAAAAAAAAAATTTTTTTAAGGAATAGCTAGCTCACTACGTAACCCAGCACAAAGTCTAGCTAGCATGCATATATATTTGTTTAATGGAACATGGTTACTGTACTTGGTATCATGACGCAAAGGTTTGTCTTCCTATATTATAATAGATATGCTTCATGCAATGTTAACATGCTTGCATGATTAAAGTCATTATATTAATCTACGTTTCATGCTTGCACGATTAAAGTCATTATATTAATGTGTGCTTCACGCAATATTAGATGTCATGCCACATGCTTGCACGGTTAATATATTTTCATTATATTATGGTGCTTCAATTCATTCATTACCAAGCCTACTTTGTTATTAGTTTTATAACAAAAAGCCTTCATGCTATGGCTTTTCTATTAACACCGTGAGGTATCCTACTCATGCTCATGCGTGCCGCCCTATAATTTTTCTATTAACACTGTGATGTATGGACTTTTGTTCATGTTTAAATCTTCAAAAAAAAAAGTGCATATAAAGTACTAGTGGCGTCTGGAAAACTTTATTTGCTTGGACCGGATAACTTTACTTGCTTGATCGCCTGCGTCGCTTGCCTCCAAGGTGCTTCCTCCTATTTTTGAGCAAGCTCTACTCTCCAACACTATAAAACATGGAAAGTTAAGCAATTTTTAAAGAGGTAAACCTTTTATTGAGATTTAGTATATCAATGTCTACTATATAGATGATCTCCGTCTATGTGATGCCCACTTAAGGTTAAAGTCATGTTAGACTTACATATACGATAAATTACATCTTTGGGCCTGCTTGCTAATACATTTGAATTACGTTCCCTGAAAAATTTAATCGTCCCTGCGTCGACCCGTTATTCGACTTGGGCCTGGGGGGACTACTATTATGGCCATAACAAAATTGGGCCTCAATTAAATCTAATACAGTAAGCCCATTATTTGGGCCTATTGTTTGGGTCCCACAATGACTCATCCTGACTCCTATATAAACCCTCCGAATTATTACTCAAAGTATGCACACTTTTCTGAACTCATTCTCTCTCTAAATTTGCTTTGCTTTTGAGAGCTTCTCTCTCTAGGAAATTCTCCCAGAAAATTCCGGAGTGCCGGAAACTGACTTGAGCGTCGAAGGGTTCTCGTCGGCACCACCGCCGGCACCCCTGACTATTTTTCTTTGCTCGCAGGATCGGACCCGACGTACGACCTGAGCTCCGACCCGCTTCCCGGCCGTCCGGAAATCGTGCATCAACAAATAATATGCAAAACAAAAAGTAAATATAATAATTGTATTAAAGTAGGTGGAAGAGAGAAGTTGATGAATAAAAAAAAATTGCAGTACTTTACTTAATATAGTTTATTAATCATAGTTAGTAGAAAATTTATTCATATAAAAATCCTTATTTAACTAGGAATTAATGAATTAATAATACTTTCCTATTTCATTAAACTTTAAAAAGAATTAAATATAATAAAACTAACAAGTTTAAGGAACATTTATTTAAAATCAATTATATGCTTTATAAATGTAGTTATATAAAAATGGTGGAGAGGTCCAAACCGGAAAATCGAATGTTAATTTTACAATCTATTTTAATAGAATATGCAACAATATTCAGAGCGCCGGTCTTCTCTGGTAATCAAAATCTATTGTTAATCTTTATTTTATTAAGATTGGTCCGCCGATATTGTAGACCATAAATCTATTGTTAGGAGTCAGAAGACTTAGTGGCTCTAAGAATTTGAACGTTCATTTACAATTCATAAATTGTTTTAACTTTTTTGCAAGGAACGTATTGACTAGGAGGTCTCTAGCCGACTCCAAATGCCCCCTTTAAGTGATGGCACAATATACGTTGAGTAATTGACTGGAATTCCCTGAATTTACGAGAGTTACTTGTGTTAGATTCATATGATTAGTATTCCTATTAAGAATTCGATTAATTTGTTAATCTTTATTTTATTAGGATTTATTAATAAAAATTTAAAATCAGCCAACTTCAATTATTAAAAATAATAAAATACTATTATAACATTTAGAAAAGCTAATCATTTAGTTTTATATGATTCAAATTATATATAATATTATTACATAAATAGTCATACAAATTGATTTTTATAACCAGTGGCGGACCCATGATTTTATCTTAGAGGGGGCATATTTAATATTTTAAATTTAATACTTGCTTTTAAAATAGCTCAATAATAGTTACAAAAGAATTTTAAAAAAAATACATATAGATAGAAGATATAATGAATCTCATCTTTTAAAATTAAATAATCCTAATACAATAAATCAAATGATAAAATACTAACACTTGATAATTTATTTTATGAACGTATATTAATTATTGTCATTGATGAGTATTTATTTTTAAAAAATGTTGCATAGTTACATAAATGCCGTGTATAAAAAATATATTTTTGTTTATAATCCTAGTTTAGCATTGTAATCCAAAATTCGAGCTCTCTATATTCAGAATTTGCAAACAAACCTTTTACATTAATTTTAAGGTAACTTTGTATTTAATTAATTTATCATAGACATGATGATGTCAACTTAAAAATAATTTTAAAATATCTCTCGATTCTTTTTTTTCTAAAAGTTACTATTTTACCATAACCATTACATTTTACCCCCAAAAAAAAGGTTACAAATGGATAAAAATAATAAGAAGACTCAAATATAATTTTTGTAAATGAAAATTTACTAATTTTTTCACTAATTGATACATATAAATTATAAAATGAAAGACGTACACAAATGTGATATATAATATAGTTATATAAATATAAGCCTAATAAGCTATTAATTTTTTTTATATATAGGGAGAGAGAGAGAGAGAGAGAGAGAGAATCTAGAAGTTAGTTTTTTTTTTTTTAAAGAGAAGGGTATAGCTGTAAACTATTAGAACCGAGGGAGTAACAATAATTCTCAAGATTTAGAAGGGCCCCAGGCCCTGATTTCCTTCTTTAAGTCCGCCTATGTTTATAACATTTTAAATATTCTTGAATCAAAAGTTTAGATTATGATTAAATATTTAAAAAGAAAATTAATTATTTTAAATTAATAGAAAAATTATAAATATAAATATTTAAATATAAAACAATTCTAATATTGAGTTTATGTTGTCTAATATAGATATATTGATAAATTTTATGGTGAAGATTTTCAAACTTTGTTTAATCCACTCTAAAATAATTAAATTTTTAGTTAAGCTATCAGAGTTTTACTGATTTTTTTCGAAAATTGAATGAGTCCACTGAAAAAGGATTTTTTTTTTCTTTTTTGGCTCTATGCCATTGGGTGTTTGACATTTCCACTTGACTGATAGTAATATGATAGACGTTTGAAGCTTCCACTTGACTAATATGGTAGATTAATTATGGTTTTTGTACTTTTTGTATCTGCATGAGGCCAGCTGTCGCTGTACCGTCCCTGCTTGAGGCTATAAATACCTCTCCTCATTTCACAATCTGATCATCTACTAATATTCAGTGCAAAAAGAAACCAAAAGCATTCATCCATTCAATGTCGAAGATGAATATTCAAGTCATATTTTGCCTTGCATTCGCCTTCTTCATCTCAGGTAAACAAAACTGCCTATCTTAATTTGTTTTATTTTGTTTCGTTTCTGATATATATACACATACATACATACATACATACATATATATATATATATGTCTACATCCATTTGATGCAAGTCATACAACATTTTTGTTAATAATAATTAGTTTACAGTTTGCCTGAGCATCAATTACCAAGATAACTCTATATGCATGTTTTCATGAAAAAAGTACATATATATTATCCAAAAATTTTTTTATTTGTTGTCAATAAATAATAATGTATGTATGAAATCAATAATTTTTTTAGATATTTGATCAAATTGTTAGCTTGACTACCGTTTGAAGTTAAATTATGACTTTTCGTATCTTTGACAATATTATTAGTCCAATATGGCAGCTGCCTCTTGCCGAAAGAATATTGAGAAGCTGACAAATTGATGCACATTTTCCTTTCAATGTTGCATGCAGGGGCTCAAATGGCAACAATAACCATCAAAAACAACTGTCCGCGAACTATTTGGCCAGCAACTCTAACGGGCAACAACGGGCCTCAGTTATCAACCACCGGTTTTGAATTAGCCCCAGGAGCATCAAGGTCCATTAATGTTCCTTCTCCGTGGACGGCTGGCCGTATCTGGGCTCGAACAAGGTGCTCCTCCGCCTCAGGCAGGTTCACTTGTAAGACTGCAGACTGTGGTAGAGGCCTTGAATGCCACGGTAGCGCCGGAGCCAAGCCTCACACGCTTGTAGAAATAACTATCGACCCAAGCAGACAACAAGATACCTTCGATATTAGTCTCGTTGATGGCTTCAACTTGCCTGTTTCAGTAACCCCGCAAGGTCGTACCGGTGCTAAGTGCATGACAACCAGCTGCAAAGCCAACATCAACGGGGCTTGTCCAGCACAGCTACAAGTGAAAGGATCGGATGGGAGCGTGCTTGCTTGCAAAGATGCTTGTACACAGTTCAATGAGCCAAGGTACTGCTGCACTGGATCCTTCTGTTGCACTCCTGATAAATGCCCGCCAACGGACTTTTCTCGGTTTTTCAAGAAGCAGTGCCCTCAAGCTTATAGTTACGCTAAGGATGATCAAAGTAGCACGTTCGCATGCCCTACAGGGGGTAATTTCGCTATTACCTTCTGCCCATAGGGTACAGTAATCTAATCCATAAGAATACTGTATCAGGAATTTCAAATAAGTCCTTATATGTGGACAATATTGAGAATAATTAATTATCCTCACGGGGATATTTTATGGTTTGAATTATATACCAATGAAATGAATTTATCAAGATAGATATATTTATCTGTGATGGGTGTTCTATATTGAAGTACTATTACTATATATTCTATGATTTTCTGAAAGGATAACTTTTTATATTATTGTTCTTTGATTACTTGGAATGTATTGTTTAAAAAACGATTAAATTGCTATTAAATTTCTAAGCTTCTTGATGTGATTACAGAGATGGCAGAAACATCTGATTACCGACCGAAATTGACATTAAATATTTACCAATTGAATAATCCTTTCATTTGTATTAGAATACGAGTATATCTTGTTATTTAATTAACATCTCTCTTCCACGACCCAGGCTTTTAAAGTCAGAATTTTTGGCTACCTTGTATAGCTGGCAAATAAATAAAGTTTCTTAAATGCTATTGTACTTCTTAGTTAGGTTGAATATATCTATATTTTTATCTCATTTAATTTAAAGATTGCATAGGATACTAAAACATTTAATATAGATGATAATTATGAGTTAATTACATGTCACTTGATTCAGGTCTAGAAGTTAAGATTCAAATATTGGGTTGATGTTAAATAGGATGACAATTTGGGTCATGACATGCAAACACAATAAGAATACGATACGAACATGATACACGATTAATAAATGGATCACATTTATATGGAGGGTGTTCAACACGCTAACCCGTTTAATGATACGAATAGTTGAATATATTTTGTTAATCTTTAACATGCAAGATTATTTAATGATATGAATTTTTATCTACTTACAATATAAACATATATATATTATAAAATTAAATTAATATCATAATAGTAAATTATGATGATTTTAACAATTTTTTTATACTAACAATTGTTTATATTCTAAAAATAATTTTAATTGATATAAATATATAAAATATGATATAGTAAGCATAATTTGGTAAAATAATTAAATAAATTATGTAAATTAAATATGACACGATATAACACATGGGTGACACGTTTAATAACTATGTTAAATCTGTGTTTCATGTTTTAACACGAATAATTAAATAGGTTGACACGCATAACATGAATTTTCACCTCCAATATTGCTACACTTGTTTATCTCTCTATTGTGATTATTGTGATCATCTTTTTAAAAATTTTTTTTTTTACGTAATTAAGATTTGACCTTAATGTGTTTTATGTCTTGCAAATAAAAAGTTATTGAACTTTCATTACTATCGTTTTTCTTTTGGTTTACAAAAACGCTAGTATCATGACACGGATGAAATTTGGTTACGTTCATGAACACTGATATTGCCCTAAAAAAATGAAGTGGTATTTTACTACATACATATTTTCCATATTCTCTTCGTAAAAAAATTATTATACTGTGAATGTTGATGAAAATAAAACAAACGAGAATAAAAAAGAAATTAACCATAGACAAAAGAATTTGAGAATACTTATTCTTTATAGAATCTCAGTTGTTAATGTCAATGGCCATCTCCTTCATTGGAATCTTTCGAAAATCTCATGATTGATTTGCAAAATCCTTATTCTTTATACAATCTCAGCGTGCTCAAGGAAAGATCCCACACATGCCACTCGATGCCATTTGTGTTGATTACTCAAGAAAAATGTTTTCTTCCATCCTAGTGTGACACTGGTGTCACATATTCGTAAGGCAAATATTAAAAGACAGAAGACTTCTCACATCAATTTTTGTTCTCAGCTTGTCGCACAATGCTCTCAGACATCAAATCCTATACTCTTCTATAGGAAACTCATGGGAACTTGGATCTTTACTTGATCTCTTATTTGTAAGCATGTAGATCCCTTCAGAGCTTACAAACCTAAATTTCTTTTCGGTATTAAATCTTTCACATGATCACCACTTACAAAAAATTACATGCATTAAAAGCCAATCTAAAACAAGAAATTAATTAGGACCAGATAATTCGACTAGCTGAATGTGGGAAGTGCAGTCGATGGAGCCTTTTGTGCACAGAAGAGCAACCTGGATGAGTTGCTCAATCCCTTCCTCAATGTAATTACCCTACAGATTGTCATCAACCAACTGTTTCAACTTCTTTTCTTTCAGAATTCTCTTTTTACCTGAAACGAAATATTTCAACATAGCATGGTAAGAAAGAAGACGACCTGTTTCTTATTAATAACTTGAATATTTGTTGCATTGCAAAATGAACATAGTGGGAGATGGGATATTTTGTCAACGGCGTTGCAAGAAAACATTTTCCTCGAGTAACCAACATAAATGGCATCAAATGGCATGTGTGAGATCTTTCCTTGGAGCAGGTTGGACTGCAGGTCAAGGTCGATAACGTTTTCTTGGGCAATCAACAAGAACATAAAGTTATTAATTACTCTCTATTTCCCTCAAATATATCATGCGTTCAAGCCACATCCTGTATTTCAGTCGGAAACTAGGAAATTATTGATCGGAACTACGAGTATTCCAACATCATTTTTTAGTAAAGAAGATCTATACTTACTACTACAGTAGTGCCAAAGAAGCAATTTTGATCTCGTCATGGAAAACATTTTAATGTCCACTATTGATGAGAATGTATATGAAAGAACTCACAGTTTCAATATTGTTCTACTTGAGACCAAAAATGCATAACCGACATACAACCAAATAAAATTGAAGAAAAAATAAGGCCAAATGGGGAAAGTTGGAGATTAAAAAGATCGAGATTCAACATCTCACTTCAGTCTAAATCATTTTATTTAATTGTTATTCGGAAACACATGAAGCCATACACTACAAGAAAGTGGGGTTTATAATACGCCCATTTGCGTCGGTTTTTAAAAATCACCGTAAATAGATGCCACGTGAAAATATTTGCGGCGGTTTTAAGAACCGTCGTTTAAATGGCCTAAAAATCCCCCAAATCGATTTTGCCTTAACCACGTCTTGTATCAATACCCTCTCATCTCTCTCAACTCTTCTCTTAATTGAAGCTCTTATTTCACATCTCATTTTGTCTCCTCTGCTTGTAGATTATCAATCCCATTTTTGCGTGCTTTAGAGAGCAAAAACAGAAAAATTAAGTCTAGGCACCAAGAGCTGTGTCTCCAGAAACAATGGAACTTACTTGCTGGAGTACACGGCAATCAAACTAGGTGCACACGACAACCCTCGCTCTCAAGTGACTTTCACTGTTAACAATTACTCTTTCACTGCTCAAAATCTCTGCCCGATCATCCAAGGAGGCCGTAAAACAATGCCGCTAGACTCACTTTCGAACATTTCATCTCTTGTCTTCCTAACCATCTGTTCCCTCCTGTCCTATTAATCCTATCGGTGAGACTTTAAACGAAATGAATTAATCATTTCTTCTGTTGATTTTATGAGTTGTTTTACTGATTTTTTTTTTTTTTTTTTGTTATTCGCATGTTTTAAGATTTGAGTTCATTTTCTCTTTGGTTGCTGAAAATGCAAGAAAATTTTATCTAATTTACTCTTGGTATATAAGAGTTTGCTTAAAAGAATTAGAATTGTTTGCATAAGATTGTCACCAATTGGAGCTCAAGAGTTGAGTCTTTTAAATTATTAATGTTAAGCTACGAGTTGTAGAGTTGTGAGTATTTGATTTGTTCATCATCTTTATTTATATATATTTTTTTCATTTAAGTGTTTTCTTTTCATATATAAACGTTGTGTATACTTTTCCAGAATGACTCTGGTATCTACAAGAACCTTTTACGAGATTGGATTGGAAAGGAGGTTATGCTTTGCCAGTTTATAATACAAACCAATCTGGTGAACCTCATCTACCTTATTTTGTTTCAACTGTGGAGGTAGAGGAGAAGGTTTTTGCTGGACAAGAAGCAAGGATAAATTCTAGTATATTATTGTTGGGATTCGGTTCTTATAACTAGCACTAGTTAGGTAAATTTTGAAGTTTAGG
Organism: Boswellia sacra; assembly: GCA_013180625.2. Taxonomy (NCBI): domain Eukaryota; kingdom Viridiplantae; phylum Streptophyta; class Magnoliopsida; order Sapindales; family Burseraceae; genus Boswellia; species Boswellia sacra. Next base: position 6,225 of record SNVD02001839.1, on the reverse strand, counting down.
TTGTCTTGTCTCATAGTTTAAATATACTGAAAACATGCCTTATTAAATAACTTACAAGGATCTTCTTAGCTGCCAGGAGGGGTTAAGATGAAAAGCTTTCTGTAGTTTCTGCATTTTTTTTTATTGTGCTTGATGCGCGATGAACGCTTCATGTGATTCTGCCTTTGCATGTTAGAGCTCAAATCATTTGTTAATTAGATCAGCAAAGCTACCTCAAATGACATGGAATTTATCTAACCATATCAGTAGAAATCATCTTTGAAGGTTAAAATATGATGAGTAACCATAAATTTCTCATTTGATCAACTTGCCTCTAAATTCCCTATTTTCTTAGTTTTTTAATAGATATGTGGACATTGTAATTAAACTGCTTTCCCGGATTGATAAATCTCTTTCTGATTGACTTGGTCAGACATTTCATTGTCACACGGGAAAAGCATGCCTCTTCAATAATGTGGAAGTTCTTTTAGTTCCTTAGTGGATTTGATTTAATATAGAAATTTGTTTATAGCTGATAAATTCTTTAATCTTTACAGTTCGGACTATTAGTTGTGACATTGTGTGAGATTTAACTGAGTCCTTAGCTACAGTATTATTTAGGTGCATCAGTTTTTCTACACGGCTTCAAGTTATTGTATGTTTTTACTTTTTCTTTGATATATGTTTCAGTAATGAAATTGTGCAAGCTAACCAAACAGAATAACTTTTGAATAAATGACTAATGTAGACAAACTAGAAGGACAAGGATGTTGGGATCGAGAAAATAACTACCAGATCGAGTAATTTCCATTAAGATTTATTTATCCCTGAATCATGATATCTTGGTATAAATTTTTTACTATTACTACCTTGCTAGACTGATAAGTGATACAAGGAAGCTAGACTGATAAGTGCTACAAGGAAATAGGTCTATTCTTACCCTCATCTATTAGTGTTTTAGGCAGGAGTTATCTTTGGTGATTTTGTTGTTTTAGAAGTAAAAGGAGACAAAAACCTTTATTGTTCTTCCATCTATGCTCAAGAAATCATATTGATCATGTTTCCTTACCCTTCTCTCCTCCCCCACCCACCATACCACACCTCCATCACCCCTCCCCCTCCACACAAAGACACACCCACACCAAACCACTACAAAAAAAAAAAAAAATTCACTATATAATTATAATCATAATCATCAAGAGGTATGCTACCAGCTTACTTGTTACAATTGTAAAAAAAATCACCTATTGTCTTCAAGAGTACAAAAGGCCACAGTCAAGGTTAGAGAACCTAATCTACCATCATAGCACCAAATGTTTTATTTAGGGATACTTTTTGGTTCAATTGCTTTTCTGAAGTATCACAAGTGAGGTTTGTTATGTGGAATTTGTGGGATTCTTAAGAAAACTTGACCTCGCTAACACTTGTGTTCAAGCTTATGGCTAACCATGTTTAAATAAATCTTATTGTTACATGTTGATGGTTTCATAAAACTGCTTAGTTTCTCATAAAAATATCACTGCCAGTTTATAGGCAATGCAAATGTAACATTCAATTCGAAGATGTTATGCTGTCTTTTTTAAGTTCCATTTGGTGTCTAGAAGTGTATGCCTTGCTTGGTTGATGGTGAATTAGAAGTGTCTGCTTATTTTAGTTTCATTTTATATGTGATTTTATAGATGAATATTGTTTGTGCTTGTGTGTAAAGCGGAAATCAATCCACTTTACCATGAGCAAAATCGATCCACCCCACTTAACCAAAAAAAATAATGAAATCAGCCCACTTAACCAAAAAAAAAAAGCTGCTCCAGGCCTCCAGCCCAATAAATAATATCCAAAAAGCAAAAGCTTTTTAGATAAAGATGTCAATTACATTTGTTTGTTTATACGCTCTTTACTTGTTGGTTATTAAGATCTACTTATATCTCTTTAGTAGTTGTATTATTCTAGTTCTGTTATTTTTTTGTTTAGATGATAAGAAATGGAGAGCAAACTGATCACATTAGTGTCTTCATGAAGACAAGAACAAAAAGTAATAGGGAAGTAGGTGATGATGAAAGTGCAGAAATAATTGTAAGTTCTTTAATCTTTTGAACTTATTTATTCATCCACTATCTGTAAATTAATTTTTGCTTAATACATTATCTTTATTAAGTTGTTATTTCTTTTCATTATGTTGTAGAGTCAATTTAATGAAGGTTTGTCTCAATTTCCACAAGACCAACATACTCAACAACTGAGAGAAGAAGTATTTGGCAATGTAATGGGACCTGATCATCGTAGTTATGCCTGAACATATGGTTTTGGTCCATCTCCAACTGACATTCAAGGCAGCAGCTCATCTGATATTCACTTGAGGGAAGAGTTGGGTACTTTGCAGCAAGAACACAACAATTTGAAAGAAACACACAAAAACTTGAATGAAGCACACAACAACTTGAAGCAAGATCACAACAACATGAAAATGATGTATGATAAAGTCGTTTCCTTCCTGCAGGAGAGGTTTCCAGAATTTGCAGAGTGCCAAGCTGCAAGACTGGTATTTACTTATTTTGAAAGTTAAAAATGTAGTTTCAGTTGACTCATATTTTTGACTTATGTTTCATGTTTTTTTTATAAATAGGTCCCAAATGCTTCAAGTGGATATCATAATCGTTTCCAATATAACAATCATGGAACAAACAACCTCACAGATCATGATTCAAACTATAAGAACGAATAGGTATATAAATGAAATTAAACAATTTATTACTTAATGATTATAATATATCTTGGTTACAAATTTATTCTTGCAGGTTGTTTGTCGAGTTTTATGGCTTACTTATCAGATGATTCAGTTATGTGGAGGTTGTTGAACTATATAATTGAGATGTTGTATAACTATTTGATTATATGATATTGAACTGTGTGAATGATGATCGAGTTATGTTTGGTTTGTTAAGGTTATGGTTAAACTATTTATGTGACATTTCTTGATATTTGATTTGATTTCATTATATTCATCGAGTGATTGAAGAAACATATCAAAACATTTTTTTGAGACAGGTTACCTAATCTTTAGACAGTAAATAATAAACAGCAAAAGAATTACAAAAAAAAAACCCTTTTATGGCGGTTTCTTGATCGTCGCAAAAAAATTCAGGCAACTATTTGCAATGAGTTACTGCCCGAACTACGCTGTTTTTGTAAGAACTATTTCCGGCAGTTTTTACACCTTTTATAGTGGCTTTGTGGAAATTTTTTTCGGCTGTTTTTGTAGTTTTTAAGGCGGTTTTATGGTCGTCACAACATGGGGAACTTATACAGCGGTTTAAAACTGCCGCAAAAAGGTGTGTTATATGCCTGTTGCGTTTCGTCCTCCATTTTTACGTCGAACATCAAAAGCGCCGTAAAAACCTTTTTGCGATAGACAAAAACCGCCGTTAAAGCTTTTACTGCAGCTGCTTTTACAGTGATTGTGAACCGCCGTATAACTACCGTAAAAAGGTTTTTGCGGTAGTTATTGCCCGCCGTAAAAAGTCCTCCATGTTGTAGTGATAGCTACATATAAGGGACTAGCAAGAGCCATCTTCATCCAGATATTTTAAACTTGATTTTTATTGCTTCAAAACATACAATGTAGATAACATTAAACATTTTGTAAATCTTAATGCAGAACAAATAAAAAAGTTGCTCTAAGTTACTCCCTAAAGAAATAGTACCAACGTATGTGGCCTTTTAGTTTATCATAATTATGATTCTGTCCTTTTTTTTTTTTTTTTAGCTTGATTCTCGTTAAGGAAGACTTCTCTACATAATTCTTTTCTAAAATTTAAAAAAAAAAAATTATGCTGTTTGCTTCTCCATTGGAGGGAGAAAAGAATGTTGTTGCGTTAATATCGCTGATCAATAAACTAAATTAATTAGTCATATTACTGACCAATTATTAGGCGTTGATGTTTCATGATCGAGATTATAATGTACTCAACAAGATTTTGAATAAATAGAGGTGTTTTCGTAATTTGTCTAGAATAATTAAAACGATTCACAAGCAAATTAAATATATTACTAGTGCAAGATTGATCAAATACATCCAGAATTGGGTAATAAAAAGTATCATAATTAGAGGGCTTATTTGAAAAATGATTATATTTATACAAAAGGTAAATGTCATAACCATATCAGAACAATTATTTTTGCTGATATTTTTATTATTGTTATAAGTAATACTATTATTATAAAGTATCCATCAAAATTACTTATATAAATTGATGTATCATGATTTAATTGAATAAGTAAATTTTAAATTTTAATTATGTTAAAGATGATGTGGCAATCAATCAATAATGCTACATGAGTTTTTACGGATAGTTTTTAAGAATAGCACTAATCTCATTATTATTCAATAATACTAAACTTACAACATTCATAAAACCTAAATTCTACAACATGATGCGGCCTGCATGGTAAAAATTTACTAGGGGAGGAAAAAACAAAAATTGATAAAAAAAGTTACATCTTTAATAAGATTTTACCAGTTAACTTATCACATCATGTTGTAGAGTTTAGATTGTATAAATGTTATAAATCTAGCATTATTTATTATTATTCTTGATATCTAATGCTTGAGAATTGATAACTTCTTTTGAGGTCTAGCACTCTTCATTTCTTAGCATTCAACGGCAAAATCAATACATCAGTCGATCAAATTGTGATAATATGTCTAAATTTTAGTGCATGATCATTTTTCAAATTAACCTCTTAAATTTGGTTATCTTGTAGATTATCTATACAAAAAAATTTTATCGCCTAAAAATCTAAAGCTGAATATAAATTCTTATAGATATTCATTGTGGCAAGAGGGTCGGGCTTGAGGATGCTCGTTGGGTTATTTCTGTATATAAATTTCTTCTGGGATCTTTAAATTTTTACTTGGATTGAGCACTCATTTTGGTTCTGGGACACGATAAGATATATGGTCTTCATGCTGATTAGTGATGAGATGTTTGACCTCTGTATTTTTTGAGCTAATTGCAGTTCAAATTGGTTTCAAGATTGTGAGATTTACGTAGAATGCTTTTGTATTGAGGTGAGTAGAACCTAGTTAGGTAATCAGAATCTTCATTTATAATTGTTAATTGCTAGTTTCAAAACTGTAACTGATTACTTAGAAGCTCCCAAATTATAATTAAAACAAATCTACCAGCGTACATGTAAGTGTATGCAGGATTATATTACAGCTCATAGACTTTTAGTTTGAGTACAATACATGCATACATTCAAAATAACCAAGCCTCGTAACTTGAAACTCCCAAGAGCTTTTCCAACAAAACAGGTCTATGCAGCTATCAGTTTCTTTTTCAGACCCAATCCAAGTGCAAAAATATATAAACAAATACAGCCTCCCACTGTTCCAGCCACGGTTTCCCAGAACCTATACGTTGGTGCATCAAAGAGAGTGATATGAATGTTCATTCCAAATAATCCGACAACAACAATGCCAGCATTCAGTATCATGTTTGCAGTACTAAGCATCACTCCCATCTGTAGCAGCTGATTCTGTGTGTCATCCAACATGATGTTGATAAAGTCTTCCGTATCATCAACATACTCGCTCATCTTGCCAAAATAATACACAAATAGTCTAGTGTCACGACAGAGTAAGATATCTAGCTAAATAATTCAACTTCGAACGTGTAAAGAAGATAATTTGATTTACATCAAGATTACAAAACTGTTCATGTACTCTAGCAATCGATCCTGAGTTCGTTGTCTTTGTTCATATTTTGTCGGGGGTCGGAGGAAAAGATAAACCATTTTTCTATTTCAAAGCTGAAGTGATAGCCTTTAAGGAAGAAGATAGATATATATGGTTTAACATATCATACATACTCAAATTACCTAAAGTTCTGGCCCAAAATGTTAGACAAAATCACTTTTGAAAACATTATGAAGCTTTAACATGAAAATATTGGAACATTGCAATTCTTTTTTTTTTTAATGTCTATTATGCATTTTTGTATTCAATGTAAGTAACTTTGTTATGTTTTTGCCACATTGGCTGATTAACATTTGAGAAACAAACAAAAACACTGAAGATCATAATAGAAGTTGAACTAGTAAAAGACACAAGTCGCGAAAGATACATACATCAGATAATTTTTGTAAGATGCCATCAATCTGAGCAAAATAGGCTTCCAACAACATCTCCATCTCCTCGATATTGGGCTTGAAGCTAGAGAAGATTTCAGAGTTCTTTTCTGACTT